>SNQN01000836.1:82946-95245 GCA_008642245.1 Bassia scoparia | reverse complement strand
ATGCAAATTCAAGGCAAATCAAATAGCTTCTATCAAAGGGCATAGTCTCAAGAATTTTCTTATGATTAAGTAGAATTCGTCACAATTTAGGAAAGAGAATCAACGCTTTAGTGAACTTTGCTATTTTGAAAAACTGTGCGAGGGTTTCCACTAAATGTAGTTTCGAACAAATCGCGCTCATTCCCGATGGGGGGCGGGCGTAACACATTTATGCCTTGCTTCGTACATGCCGGTTCGAGGCCCGATAGTACTGAGAAGACCTACATAACGAGGCGTAGTATAAATTATGTAGGGCACAGATATAATTTGACATCGGAATGAGATGTTGGTGACGGGATGTAAAGGTCCTGATGAGTTATAAGTGCTGGCCTCACGAGCAGTCAATTGTTCACGTTAGCGTGGACATAGGCATGTGATAGCACAGTGAGAATTCCAATGGAGACTTTTGCCATGCGGAGGAGTAAATATAACTGAGCGAGGCAATGCCGTATAGCTCAATGAGTCGAGTAAGGTCATTGCATACCGAGGCGGGCAGGCGACCTCGAGACGGAAGTCCGGATATGAACGGTATCAACTAGTAGAGTGGAAATCGAAAACTGTGCTGGGGGAGGTGGTTACGATCCGGAGTCATATGTTTCTTGGGCAGGTATGATTGAATGCTATGAGTAGGGAGTTCACCAGCCCGTCGGGAGATGTCTTAATAGGGGCCTGTGGATTGGTGTGATTAAGTGTCAATACTGAATCACCTTCGGCAACCAGCAGTCTCTGACTAGGTGGTTGGTGGTTGTTAGTTGGATCAGTTGGTTGTATAGACTGGCTCACAGTGCCGGCTCCAGTGACCAGCTGCAAGACTACCAGGAGCTTTACGAGTGGGCGCCGCGCGCGAAGATGGGAATGTGCTGGATAGACACGAGGTGATTTGGAGTTCTGCGACACCACACGGTAGGCGGTATAACAAAACCGAGCTCTCCGGATCTGTCATGATATGTGCGGGGTATGGCGTAAGACATGATGATACGAATTGCGTTTCGTACTCGGCTCTTGCTATAGAAAAGGGGAGAGAGCATCACTACCCAGGTCGGATGCGCTGGCTCAGATATGCAGGAGACAGGGTTCGGTTCCTGCACGGCTGAAGCGCGCCTGGTTGCGAAGCGCGCCCCCAAAGGCTAGGCTTCGGAACGGAAATGTATTTGGTCATGAGTAGGTAACAGGAGGGTAGTCATAAAAGCTCAGGTGATTTGTGTTTGTCCGAGCGAATGAAACTCGGGTTATCGGGGCGCGCTATAGATGAAAAGGATAAGCAACAAGCAAAGTAGCCTATTGAAGCAGTTATATTCATTCATCTGAACTTTTGCTAGACATCTCCAAAAGCCAAGCAAATCTAAAAAAATTATAATCCAAAATACTCAAATTAACAGAGCATGATTTGCTGAAACCAAGAGTAAGCTTACAAATACTTCAATAATTATAATCACACGCAAATAAATGCAATAATAGTTAAATTTTATCAAATATTACTATTTTTTACTCTTTATTCTTAGCGGATTATACTTATCAGTTTTCATAATTTAAAATAGAAATAGTCTCCCTCGCTACCTTACGCGACCTTGCTCCATTACCTAATTCCACGCTAAAGAAAACTTGACTCAATAGCAACATAGAAATTATGTAGGACCCCAGACAATAATAGGTAGGTTTCAGCATTTAAAACTTTCGGAGAAATTAGTAATCCAAAACGTTGAACAAGGAAGATTAGTTGCCAATTATACAAAACCACTTTCAAATAGTTGCCAATTATACAAAACCACTTTCAAATAGTTGCCAATTATACAAAACCACCTTCAAATCAAGCATGCAAATCTATATTACTGTTATTATGAAGCATTAAAGAGGAAATATTCGCAATCAGAAATAGTAAAGCCTTGAATAAGGCATGGTCCTAAATTCAATGGAAAAACAATAATCAACTACAATAAAATACTCTTATAAGATAAGGGGAAAAGGAGTTTAGTAGTTTAAGTTTTAAATTACTTCTAATACAAGGAAATAAAACAATTTATAATTATGGACCACAAGAATTCATTTTGCTTTTAGTAAGTGCTTATTTAGTTACTAAACAGATACAAATTCCAATGAATTATATACTGGCATATAATTCTAATAAAAATTTCACTTGTAGGTATGTTAACAAATAATAAAGTTCTAAAATCTGTCCACGTTTGTCTTTCAACCATGGAAAAATAATTGTAGGTTTGAGCATTGATGCATCCCTTACAATTGCAAGGTAGCATTACAGTTTACCTGTTCATGTAACCATGTAAGAAATCTCACCACAAAAGTCAACCCTCACAGGTGATCAAGTTCCAATTAGCTCAAGCATAAGAAAAGTCATTACTTCTCTATATATTTCTGCCAGATATGGCTCTGACATATTTTAATTAGTAATTAATTAAGATGTATGTATCAACTAGAGTTACTTGGCTTGAGTGGTTAAAAATTGAATCATTAACCAAGTCTCAAAATTGAATCTTAAAAGATGGAAAATTTCTAGGAATCTTTATTGAGACATGAGGTTTACTCATAAAACTCACACATGAGAATTAATCCACTCAAAAAAAAGGAAGATGCCGCAATGAACAGACCCAAAAATATTAAAATGTATGTATCGGACCGATTAGTTTGCTAATTCATTATTACTAATTTAGAATATTAGGTATCTTAAAAGAATAATGGTGCAACTAATACAAATGAATGGTCTATTCTTCTCTTCTTTTCACTATGTGACAAGCATGACTGCATTACCATATTAATCATCATTTAATTACTGATCAGTTTCTACAAGTAGGGACATCAAATAAACTAATTAGATACTCCATAATCCAAAGAGTAAGTTATGAGTATACTCACAAAGTACAATGAAGTTTGGTGGCTCCCTTTGCCAAGCAGAACTCTTGGTCAACTTCTTCATTGCACTGCATGACCTACCTACCACAATCACTCAACAGACTTGAATATAAAATTATCATCTTACCTACAAGAGCAAGAGATTATTCACGCAATATCAGAACTTACTTTTCATTCAAAAGATTAGTTCACTCACCAAGCCGGGAAACTCCTTATAATGAGTACAGAAAAAAATTAATTCAATCCTCTAAACTTAATGATAATTAAAAAGGCACGTAATACATAAAAGGACACGCAAGAATCATGCCAAATGAAAAGGACGCATTTCTCAAACATCACAGGAAAAACAGTAAATAAGGTTTTTCCCAAAAAACTGTTCAGTTTATATATGCATAATTAGTCTTAGAAGTAGTGAAAAGCTATGAGAAGTGAAAAAAATGAGTTGAAAAGAAAAATAAAAATAGAGGATAAAAAGCGGTCTCATTTCTCTTCTCAATGTCACTTTAATGATGAGTCTTTCTTCAATACTCATCCCTTTACTCCTCTACCCCAACTCACAGTCACAAATCATATTAAAATAAGAATGCCTTTCATCAATCAAGTGGGGCAATATACCGCACAGCAGAAATAATGAATACGATAATAACACTAAAGCATCAATTTAACCAAACCAATACATGTGGTCCAACAAAAGGATACAACATCAATTCACCCCATTTAGATAATCCCAACTTTTCTTCATATAATTCAATTACTTTCCGTTAAGGATCATTTTCTTTCCAAATGTTGCATAATATGGTACATTCCAACAACAACGAGGCAAAGACGCATAGAAAATGATAAACATAATTCTTAGGGCTATATAGAGGGAGCTAAAGTAATATATTTCATAAATTCAAGTGTTTATTGCAACAATTAAGTGTTAATACTTCATATATAGTTATTAGAATACGTATAACATTACTACATCCAAGAGGCAAGACAACACATATCCTGACATAACATCAATAGCCCTTACTAATCTAATTTCCTGCTAATAATCATTCTAACAAGGAATATTTCTAGTTTAATAGTCAAAATAAATTAGAATGGAAAGATTAGAGGTTTCTACACAATAAAATTATTGAAAAAACAGTACCAAAAAGGATCATATTCCAAACACCATCATTTCCTTAAGAGTTAAACCAGGGGAATTTCAATTTTTTTAATATCACAGATTGATCATATATCACAGATTGCATCATAATGACGCAGACAACAATCAAACAATAACTACCCAACACGTCATAAATATTAAACCTACAAAAAAGGAACCCTGCTACTCTAAGATGATTAATCTTTCTTAGAGTTAAAAAAAGGAAGCTTGTAATAATGGAAGTAGAATGAGGTGTTTAGTCATTGACTTAATTAATGTGGAACTATTGCTAGTACATCTAATCTGAAAGGCAACGCTCACATTTATTGGCCACACTACTGCCAAAATATACTAATATAAATATATTATTTAAAATAGACAAATAAAAAAAGGAACAGAAATGGTTTTGTCCTCTATACTACTGCAACTTTCTTTTCTCTTGATCATTTTAACCCTTATTATTTCCATCATCATAACAGCACAGCAGCAGAAGAGAACATAGACCAAGAGTAAGGAAAACAGAATTTGCTGCACAAAGAGGAGAGAAGAGAGTGGAAAGAGAGTAGTTGGTGTTATTTCGTTATTGTTATTCAGTGCTTTTATTTGGGTTCACATGTAAAATTCCCCCTAGCAAAGTGCTTGTTTTTCAGCCACAAGTCTGTAGTTTCTGTACTTACAGATATGGTATGAATACAATCAGCTAGAATTGGGTGATTCTTTTTTCCCCGTTTTTTCAGCTTGTTTTTCAGTTTCTATTGAGTAGGGTATATCTATCACAGGGGGAAAATACGGTTATTGAGTTCTGAGGAAAATAGGAAGATAGGATTCGGATACGCAGCAGCAGCAATACCAACATCATTTCAAAGATTATCCTAGACAGTTCACACCAACCAAAGCAGCAACGAGCGGTCTCACTCGGTTTCGTCAGCTCCAAGCTCGTATTTCGCGAGTTTTCTTGATGTTGCTGCTGATACAGTTGCTAGTACTGGAGGTTTAGTGGTGGGGAGGAGAGAGGGGGGATTTTGCGAATGCTAGGCCGCTAAGTCCAGAGACTGAGAACATCTTTGCCAGGTTCATGTCCAACATCGGTGCTGAAATGAATACCTCGCAAAAACCATCCAAACATACCAGTAAACTCTGGGTAAGCAAACCAGAGTTTACAGTGAGGGTTAAGCAAGAGACTGATATTCAGCAGCAACATCAAGAACAGCAGCAGCAGCAGCAGCAATTGCAGCAACAGTTGCAGCAGCAACAGATACAGCAACAACAACTGCAACAACAGCAGATGCATCCGGTTGATTACAGTAATCAATCTCAGATGATATATCACAGCCCAGCAAAACCACCTTTGTCAAATCAGCACAATTCAGCTGTAAGCTCAGCAATGCAAAACTCGTATAGAACCGGAGCCGCTAGTTCAATGGGGATAAGTTCTATACCCCAAATGAAGACTGGTATTGGTGGAGGAATGATTAATAATAATTCCAGTCTYGCTAGGCATAACAGTTCCCCTGCTGGATTTTTTGCCAACCTAAACATTGATGGTATGCATCTATTTCCTCTTGWAAAAAAAATCACTGACTTTGTGTGCATCATTGTTATGAAAGTAAACTCTCCTTAAATCACTTAGTCTAACTTCTTAAGTAATAAAGTTGTTCTTTGACCGATAGCTCACCCAGATTTGAAATGATCAATATGTATTTTCAAGCTTCGCTATTATTTGGGGKTTTTTTTGCTATGAAAGTTTTAAAGTATGGTAGMAAATGGCAGGTTTTGGCTTGATCGGAGGGATTGGAAATTATGGAGGTGGTAACGCAAGTAATGTTCAGGTGAATATGCCATCAGGGCCACCTCCTACTGCAGAGCATATGAATCAGAACTCTGATATTGGGATAAAAAGATTGAAGACGGACAGCCTAGATGAGAGAAGATTCAACAATTCAAACAATGATAGCAATTATGAGTTCCCTATGAATTCATGGGATGACTCGATTCTGACAGATAATTTCTCAGGGTTAGACGGAGATGGAGATGAGGACATAAAGGTATTCCCTGAGTTGAATGCATCAGAAAATCAGGTAACAATCCATCTCTTGTGTAAATATTACCTCTTAATCAGATCTAAGAAATAAAGGTATTCCCTGCTGGATGTTTAATTATGATTCTGGTTATTAATCAGAGCACCCAGGAKAAAAACCGCCCTCCACCTTTGAGTCATCACCTAAGTCTACCAAAGACATTACCAGAACTGTCAAATATGGAGAAATTTCTRCAGTACCAAGATTCAGTACCTCTTAGAATCAGGGCTAAGAGAGGATGCGCCACACACCCTAGAAGCATTGCTGAGAGAGTAAGAATTCAGCTTACTCACATCATTAGGATTGAACGTTATTGATCTTCTAAGTTAATTGTAGTTTACGAAACATTTATTTATTCAACATTGAATGCAATGGTTTCATCACTCATAATAATTTATAGGTAGAAGAACAAGAATTAGCAGAAAGGATGAGGAAGCTTCAGATCTAGTTCCTAACATGGACAAGGTTAGTCTAATACTCTAAACTAGAAAATATGTGCAAACATCTTCTTAGGAGAACGCACAACTTGATCTGAATTGCTGCTCAAGCAATTAAACTACACCTTGTTTCTTGCAGCAAACAAACACAGCAGATATGCTAGATTTGGCTGTGGATTATATCAAAGATCTTCAGAAGGAAGTTGAGGTACTCTTCAATTTCAAACTTGTAAATTGGTTATAGTAAACTAGTTAAATCACTTTATTATCAAGAATTAAGGATCGAGAAGGCAAACTTGTTTCTTACCAAATTACAAAGCTATAGAATACGGTCCCCTCTCCATATGTGACACACTTTTCTTATCCACATTGTCATCTTTCCACAGAACCACACTCACAAGATCCGCCTTTCTGCAAGCAATCTCTAAATGCACTCAAAAAGTTTCATTGTACTATTAAAGCTTAATAAAAGTGGGAGAATTCTCTCCTTTGGGAAATTCCTAGTTTTCATCAATAATTATCAAAAGATACATATCCCTTTAAGAAAAACATTCAGCTAAAATGGTTGGATGTACAATTTCCTGTGTTTCTAAAACTTTGTTCATAGTATATTTTGTGTTATACTCCGCACATCGATTAGTGTTAAGTATACAGTCAACTTGTGTGTTCTTACTTATTAAATGTAGAGAATGCATCATTTTCAATTTTTATGTTATCATTCCAGTCCATTCATTATTAATATATTTTTTCCAATGATGAATTATTCCTAGACTCTTCTGATAGTCGGCGCAAAGTGTACCTGCTCTTATAGTTGATGCCGACAACAATCACTGAAAAGATCGGTCCAGCAGTACGGAAGATGTGGTGGAAAGACTCGTGCATAATTTACCCTTTTTACACTGAAAGAAGGAATGATCACAGTATATGGAAAAGGGGGGAAACGAAAGAAAGGTATACAATATACAAAGTATTATTCTTTACATGATTCGAGTATGGTATGGAAGTAAAAAAAAAAAGTTAAAGTATTGTACCAGTATTGTTGCCCAGGTAAGATCTAGATCCGTTTGATGCTAGTAAGAAACGCAACTGTGTATAGAGAGCCATCCACGTGTCGTATATCATTATGTGTAGAAAATTGGCAAGAGATAAGATATTTACTATTCCGAGATGTGGGAGAATTCTCACTAATGGTTAGCGACTTTGTCCTGTAGTGTCATCTGTCATAAAAAAATAGAAAATCAGTTAGCTATCCAACGTAAGTTGCATTGAATATTTGAATTCTATACATATGAGCTTACTAAGCTTAGAATTAAACTTTTTTCATGAGCTGTAACTTGCCAATTCAATGATACGCCGTACGCACTCCAAAGAGTGGGAATACTAAGACAGCATGTGGATCAACGGGTAAAAAATACAGTATAACATATAGACGGAGATAGAACACTAGAGTTTTAAAAGTAGATACTAGAAGTGGTAAAATTCACTGTCTCTGTTTTTCTTTAGCTATTCCATTTGCTTTTATTAATAGTCCTCCGGAAACACTTGATGTTTAGAAATACATTGAGACGAATCAAACAAAATTTCATATGACTTTGTCTTATAAACTAATGAAACTTAAAATCAAAATAATATATTTGTAACTCCGAAACAAATGCAACAGCTTAAATGGGAAACATGATTTGGAAACCATTGGTGCAGTCAAGCCTTATCCCAAAAAAAAAAAAACTTTTACTGTTCTTAAAATTCTTAACGAAGAAAATCATGGCTATAATTTGAGTAGTTTAAAGTTCTTTGAAAGTAGCCCATTGTTTTGTATTCTTTCTTAAAAATAAAACACGCAAGCACGCAGCACACGCACACACACAAAAACTAGCCCTCAAATCCCCCCACCAACTCAAGCTATTGGGGTTTTACATCTTGTTGAGTACCCACAGCCTAACTACCTGGCACAAATACTGAAGTGAGATGAGGGCTCAGGGTCATAAGTCGAAGAGAAAAGATTACTGATCTCTATCAAACCAACAAGTTTAACCTGTAGTGTTTTTCTTCTATTAACTTCAATTCCTTGACGAGTTTGTGAATCTCCCAAGGAGTACTCAAAGTTTGAAACATGTATCACAACCATCAAACTACCACTGAAGAATGGCGACCATATAATGCCTTTCCTTGTAACTAAATGCTTGAAAAATGATATTTCTCAAGAATAAGCCCAAAGCTACAGATTTCCGTTCACAAGCAATTAGCATACAGGTCACAAATATTACTTTGACCAATAGTTCAAGCATCTTAAAACATTAGCATGATTGATTAATACACAAGTACACAAAATATATAATTGTATAACATGATAGGATCACATTTCACAAAGTCCGAGAGGTACACAAATATCAATCATTTCGTTAACCCACAAATAGAGCCAAGTAGACAGACAAAAGATGTCCAAATCAAACCATCTTAACTCTTAAGACAAATTTGTGTGATAAAACAAAAAACAAATAAAACATTAATCAACTAATCTTCAATTGATTTAGCTAATACTAATAAAAGAACTTTCATTCCTTCAGTCCAAAAAAGAAACCCATGCTTCACCTAACTTGTCATTTTCAATGACATAAACCTAATACTTATTTCGTTGGGCTGTTGTATCCGAGGCTTTCACCACCGTCAATACCCATGGAGTCAGAGAAAACCCTAAGAGACTCACTTTGCTTGACATTTTAATCATCAATGTGTTATCATTATATAGATAGGGCTTTATCAAGTCTAATATATACGAGTACTTTGAATTTACACACAATCGTCAACTTTCGCCTCTATCAACTTTGACTCTCCAAWYCTTCCATGACCAGGAAAGKGAAGTGTATTTAGATAATCTTAGAAGGGCAACATCCTTCCTCTTCCATTACTTCAGACATGTATGTTTGGTTAGTAATTTGTAATTGTATAACACAAGCTGTAAAGTACGGCTACAAATCAACTTAAAATAAAACCTTTTCTTTCATGGAGAGAATTGAGTTTTCTAGAGCGGGGACCATAGCTTTAAAATACCTGATTGTACTATTCATGGGCAAAAACAGGAAGAGAAGGTAGGCGGCATTCAATGTCCAATATTTAACACTCGTATCATATAGGAGAACCTAAGAACCCAGGCTTTAAAACCAGAGAAAGTAAAAGCTCAATCCCATATGGAGTAACTACATAAAAGTCCCTACTCCCTGGGCACCATGTTATTCACAAAACTAGACTATAGAGCTAGAAATGATGTGCGATATTTATTATCTGAACAGGAATGGACTAGACTAAGAATGGTAGGGCAGAAACTAACTTTGGCCATGGCATGTATCAGCATTCAGTAATACTYGCATTACTCAGTACTGCACCATCAATAGAAATCCAAGTTAAACCCATGAAACAAACTTAGAAGATAAAAATGGCCACKTACATCAATTCACATATAAGGAATTCCTCCGTGCCACTTAGTTAACATAAGTGGATGGCACGCATGATTAACAGATAGAGGAGGGAATAACTACATGGTTTGGTTTTTACAAAGAGTAGACTAGATACTGGTTAATAAAATGCAGTATGCTAGATGCATTAGACTACATAGATCCGAAAGAGAAAAATTACCATGACAAACATCACAGATCACACTCCACACCAGATTCAAAAAAAAAAAACTCTAATATAAGTTCACCCATCATCTCTAATGAACATGAAAGCAAAAGACTACAAGTGATAAAATGCAATAGAGCCAAAAGGATATAACCAAATATATCCAAAATTCCAAATAAAACAGATAAATGACACGTCCTCTGTCATATTTCCTCCCAGGGATTATTGGATTGCGAATTTTCTTTCATTCTATCTGTTTCTCCCCCGTTGATTATAACACTAACCTATTGTACATTAAGAAATATTGTCCACAWTAAGCACATGATAAACTTAAAAACAAGTTGAACCACTCATAAGCAGGAAATTTGTCGGTAATGCCATGTAGCAAGAATTGTGGATCAGCCTACAATGAAAGCTATTTATCCAAAATTTAGTTTGATACGGATACTAGACTGCACTGCAAAAAAAATAACAGTCAATAGGTAAAATGTATAAGGCTATTAGCCATTGCTTTGCACAGCATTAAAAATATGTCGAGTAAATTTACAGATCAAAAAAATGCAAAAAGGCTCGTGGGGTATTCAATGTACAGCATAGGCAAAAAGCATTTAATACAAACAAGAAGCAGCAACCAGCAAATTTGATTAAAATGGATTTTAAAAAATAAAACAGTCCGACATACACTTACCACAAATCCACAAGACCACAATCCACTTTCATTTTCATCCGCTTTTTAATATTCACCAGCATTAGACATAGCCTGGAAGGCAAGAGAGTTAAGAATTTTAGACATGATAACAAATAAGATCTGCCATAAAATATAAAAATCACAATTTAGATGGAAAAGTGTCCATTGGTAGGAATCTGAAAAATGAGAAAGCCTAAGCTGACAAGGCCTAACATATCATCAATTGATAAATATCAAGTCATTCACTGTTTTTTTTTTTACTTCCAAATTCCTATAGACCTTAAGGAACAAAAGTACACAGCATAAGAAAGATACTAGTCACAGGACCTATTAAGAAACCAACTTCAATATCCCAAAAGAATTATATCATGATTCATGGGCTTTGACATGGGAAAAGTCCCAAATATTCTCTTAGGTTTGCAAAAAATGCAAATCAAGTGGCATTTATGTAAATAAGTGGAAGATTTCGATAAAATTAAATGATTTACTTACAAAAATGCCACTTGATTTGCATTTTTAGTAAATCTAGAAGAACATGGGGCAAACCATATGTATAATTTTAATTTAAAAAAAAAGGAAAAGTATTCAATGACTTTCGGTTCATTTATAAAGAAAGACAGCTAGGTGACAAATTGACAATTTCGAAAGTTAAATCATAGCATAGATATAATAATACCTATAGACAGCCTCTGAATCGAAAGGTGAAATGATGCAAGGGCATGAGTCCAGAGCACGTCACCTGAACGAAGTAATAGGAACTGTTTTGAGCCAATCATTGCAATTGACTAACGAGCATTAGGCCATATTAGGCATTGGTTTTGCTGCGGAATGACGCGTTTGTTTGCACGATTGGAAGGTTAAACCGTAGAGCTCAATAGTGGCATACAATTATATAATCCAAAAACTTTACAATGGTCGTTGCTTTTAGGAAAGTGAAAAACCACCTTACCATATTCGGTTCCGGGAAGGGGAAAACCATTGACAAAAGGCAAAAACGGATCACAAGCCTTTCACATGATGCCATGGGTGGCTTTAAACTTTACTGGATCGAGGGTCATCACGGATGAATGTGACCACTAGTTTTATTCTTATTTCTATGCTGGGTTATTTTCGTACTATGAAGAATAATTAACACATATCTGCTAAATGATCATCAAGAATCTCGCCTATTTTGCGTTTTGTGTCGAGGTTGCCTAATATTTAATTTTTCATCAAAATTTTTAGCAAAAGTATTTTTCATTGTTGCAATCGAAAAAACAAAAAGTACAATGATTTGATTTGAGTTCTGTGTAAGAAGAAGATTTTAATAAATAATTTTGTTAAAAAAAAAAGTAACATAAAATAAAACCTCGTGACTAGGTTGCACATTCAATCGAATGCGTGAGCTAGTACATAATAAATTATAAAAAAGAAGGATAAGATAATATAAAGGACATCCGCAT
>SNQN01000836.1:64465-81469 GCA_008642245.1 Bassia scoparia | reverse complement strand
CCTTTTTGACATTGCATAAGATACATCAATTAGAAGCCATTTTCCCAAATCAATTAAAGCTAATTCTTTGGCATTCAACAATAACAATATAATTCAATACTGTTACGAACTATCCTTGTGAGCATCATAAACTCGACTACCTATTCTATTATGAAAAATTTGTTTCTGAACTTCATCTTTGTACTTGGCAACCTATCTATTACGAAATTATGTTTTTAAACTTCAGCTTTGTACTTGACAACCTATTCTATTGCGAAATTATGTTTTTAAACTTCGGCTTCATACTTGACTACATCGTAAAAAAACACTCAAAAGGTTGGAAATTATATAAGCAACCTGAAGTGTGTGGCTCATTTCTTTGCTCCACATCAAAATTATCTTGAGTGTTCTTGCCAAAAAAAAAATGAAAAATCCAACAGGAACTTGTGAGTGGTCAGTGGTAAAAGAAAAAGGTGTTTTATCTAATAGTTAGATATCTAACTCTCTATAAGAGAATTTGCGGACCCTACAAGAAGATGAAATTACAATATTGTCCCTTTCTCGTGGTAAAAGTGGTAGAATTCTAAGTACTAAGACAAAGACCGATTTACACATGTAGAAAGCAGAAACTTAGTGTTCTTGCAAAAACATAAACAAATAACCATTTCCAGAGTATTCTCTAAGTCTAATGCTTGAACTGAAACTGACTAGAAATGCAAGTACACACAGCAGCAACAAAGCTTTAGCTTACAATGGAGGGAAGGATACAGGCAAACCAACACTAACATAACTCATTTTCAACATTGTTCATAACTTGCCAGACTTAGGAATTTCAAGCATCCATAAGAGATACCATGATGCATATAATTTTGCTAGTGATAAAATAATTAATACAAACATGTAAGCCTATAGCATCGACGGGGAGTTTGGTATGCTATAGAGATAGGGATAAGGATAAAGTTGGGAAAAACGATGGATAAATTTTTTATTATCTTTTCTTTGGTATAAATGGGAAATAAGAAAAGGATAAATCGTAAAATTACTCAATTAGCCTTACTACTACTTAATTTCTCCTTTCGAAATTTATTTTTCAATTATTATTGACAATCCTTGTATGTACAAAAAAAACACAAAGAACATGCCCCATTAAACCATTTTCCAAAGGCCCGGAACAACGAATGAACGAACATTTCCGGGGTTGAACTAACATATGTGAATTAAATAGCTAAAACTTGATTAAAAATAGTATGAACTAGCTACTAATTCATGTATTTATACAAAAATGCTTCACCACTGGAACCCTTTTTTCACTCTTTTAAGACGAACGTAAAAATCTGCTGTCATAGGCTGAAATTCTGCGACCAGAATTTGCTCCTTCGAATGTATGTACCAAATYGCACCACTCTCACTCCTTTGTATGTACAAGTTGCAACAGAACTAGCTGCCACACACATTTGTCTGTTTTTTTTTCTTCTCCATTTTCAAGTTTTCTCAACGATAGTATGAAATTGAAAGTTGAAACGTGTGAAGGCACGTTAGACCCAGTTGGCTGGCATCGAGAAATTATGAAATCTGAAAGATTCTTCCCCCGCTGTATCTCTTGCCAGACCAAACTCATTTTGATSACTAGGACCTCCAGCATCCWGTGAAACCATGGACGGTGAAGAAGGTTGGTTTTGATCAACATCGGAGAATATTGGAGTCCGAAGGCTAGGACAGAATGGCATAGCTAATGGAGCAGGGCCACTTTGTCGTCGTGGAGAAACAACGTCTTGCATCAACACATGAAAAAGAACAGGTACTTGAGCATGACGGTGCAAGGAGAGCTTTTGGCTTAGAGAAACTGTATCAAAGCATTGGATGGCACTTGTCGGAGAAACAATCCAAGGAAGGACCTTTTGGTTGTTAACTCGCGAGATCACTAAGAGCTTGGAGTCTCGTGTTTGCATTTTTATAGAACTCATTTAGGCAGATCTTTTGCAGAAGGACATTTCCATCACTTCTAGAACTGATGATACGTATATGAATCCCTACAATGGTTCCAAAGATAATTAATTGTTGTACATTACAATAAAGCAAGTAGCAAAATAAAGTATGTTAGTGATCTTCAGTGTACCTCCTCAGTACGGCTTACTGCAAAACCAGCTTCACAATCACCTGGTTCTAATGCTGATCTTCAACTGGGTACTCTTGGTGGGAAGGTTAAAGTACCAAGACGAATTGCTCTGACAACTCCAAGTCAACACCCGTGGTAATCCTCAAACCCATACAGGCTCATTGGCAAGATTTGGTAGATCGATAATGAAAAGTGCTCAACCGTGGAAGAAGCTGTTTCACCGGAAATCTTTTACAAATGAGAAAGCGAAGAATCAATTGTGTACATAACCACAGCCCAGAGATAAGTTTCCAAGAGACCAAGAACTCCAACAGAAATCAAAATGAATGCAAGCTTTGAAAAAAACAATTGATCAAATCGAGGATGTAAACATGGAGCACTCGAAATATTGTTTACTTTGTATCTTTTATTATCGCATCATTTGATAGTCTGATACATATAAGATATATATGAGAAACAGAACCTCAAGCTATCTCAAACAATAGCTATAGCACAACAAATCAGATGAAATCTATTCAGCAATATGTAAGACAAAATAATCTAATATAAAAACAGTCATGAGTAATATTAATTGCATGGGAAAAAATGACAATTGTATCAACTGCATAATATTGTTGGTCTAGAAAATTCAAATATTATAGCTTCATTCTGTGAATCAGTGGTCAATCTTTCAACTAAGGTCACATTGGGACATTCTATTAGTTTTGCAAAGACTTTACCTGGTAAGCAGAGACTCGGTCTGTATGTTTGTAAAGACTATTGGAACCCAGATGCCTCTGAGATGCATTCAGCCATGCTATTAGCTCTACAAGAGTGTCCTCTACATCATTTAATAGCGACCAACGTCCAAGATTTCTGGAAGCTTTCGGTTAGGAAAGATTGAAAAAAAGCAGCTTGCGTTGGGAACTTGGTAGCATCATTTGCATCTTTCTTTCCCATGGATATGCAACATAAACATGCTTGATTTGAGTGCCACTGTTTTAACAGCATGATGTAACCTGGAGTCCCGGGAAGCTGCAATTAGAGATTAATAAAAAAAAACAAGAACAACAAGGAACAACAAAACATCAGATCAGTTGCAATTCTTCTTCATATTTTTCAAATGAGATTCTACGGCGAAAAACATCGATTTGATTCAAGGTGAGCAATCAAGCAAGAGTTTGACTAAATTGAGTAGTATATTTGAAAGGGATGTAAGTGGTTATTTAGCCAAAATCGATTTGTGTATAAGAGAACAAAGTCATGGTTTTTGAGTACGAATGTAAGATCAATTCTATTATACAATGACAACTCGAGATGAATAGGCTTGACCTTCTCTTGTCAATATCTAATTTTACAAGTTGCAACTTTGAAGCATGGTCGATTTGTTTGGTTTAACATGAAAACCTTAAGCAACACAAGCTCAAATCAAACCTCAGATTTTCGATTGCTTAGATATCTCAACTTTTTCGATTGCTTAGATATCTCAAACTCTCAAGCACACAAAGCATAACTCCCTTAAGAAACAAAATGATTTCTCTCATTGATCCTTCAATCAAACAAACAATGATTAGTGATCTATTGCTACAATATTTCAAATGTCATTATCACTAAGAATAATTATATCACTCGTTCACTACTTTGATTGTCTTCTAAAAAGTGCTACTTATCACTCAAATTATGCTATAGTTCTTCCACTTACAACTTCCATATTCAATTTGAGATCAAATTTTTCATAAAACATGCAAAAAACCATTAACACATTGAATTGGAAGTCGCAAACACAAATTAAAATTACAAGTGCATATTAATAAAAATAGATCAAAGATGTTATACATTAAAAAAAAGGAAAAACAATTGTGACTAAATTCAGGCGTTCAAATTACTTTCCTTTCAAATACCAAGAGCTCATCAAACAATCACAGCATTTCAGAATTGTGAGTTACTCAAAACACTCGTAAAAAATCTCAAATCAAACGCAAAAAACTCAAAAAAAAACACATTTAGATTCAATCATTTACGAAGTCAACATTAAGGATTACCTTGAAGTTTGAGGCACTCAGATTCAGTTCGATCAAAGAACGCAACAGCATAATTAGGATCATCGGCACGCAAAACGTATCGCTGCTTCTTCCGACTTCAGGAACAATACAACCAGTCAACTCAGCAGAATCAAACCGCCGCGACGAACTCGAACACGAATCGCAGTCACTTACTCTTGAAGTAACTATGAAGCTGCTTCTGAACTCCGGAATTCCCTCCTTGAACGGCGACCGCAGCACAAATCGCCGATGCAAATCTCCTCGACGATGTCGCCGGTTTGGAGGAGTCCGCCGCTCCACTCGTCGCGCGTGGAGGTGCCGCGGATGCACTCGATCGCGAGACACTTCGAGGAAGAAATGGAAGGGTCTGGAAGATGAAGGGAGGTTGATGAGGTCGAAGTTGGCGAGCCTTTGAGGAAGATGATGATGTTCTTGCTAACAACATTTTTTTCGCATTTTGGTTTTTGAATTTTCTGTTGTTAGAGTTTGAAGGTTGGAGGAGGAGAGAAGAAAAATGGTTGGTTGGGGTGAGTATATAAATATGGCGATGGCGGGATTAAGTTGTAAAAGTCAACGCGGTGAGTGCTGCGTTGAGGAGATTCGTTTTCGGGGAATTCACAAAATTGGGTGTTCTGCTGATGTCATCTCTTCTTAAATACGTGATTAAAAATGCAATCGTCATAAATTCATAATAACCAATTTAACTTCTAATTACTACTCCTTCGTTCAAGAATAACTAGTTTTTTTTTTTTTTACAGTTATGCCGTGTACGCAAAAATTTAGATTTGATAGTTTAATGAAGTATTTTCAAGATAAATACATTGCAATTGATATTTCAAATAGCTTGCAGGTAAAATTTAGATTTGATAATTTAATACAGTAGTATAATTCATTTGCAATTGATAATCCAATTTCATTTTTTTTAAGTGTGCAGTTGAAAAATAATTTTCTAAATAATTTAATTTCATGATTAATTGTAGTGATTGCTTGAATATTTGAATAGTAATTGTTAAATTATTTTCAATTTATGATTAATTGATTTATAGTTGTTGATTGATATAATAATTGTCTCATTAACTTTTTGTTGTACATTGATTAGGGGTAAGAATAAATTGAATTGTTTTAGGAATTTTTTTTGATTTTTTTATGTAAGAGGGTAATATAGTAATTTAAGAGGGACACCATTTCTCTCTGGCTTTATAAATAGAGATACAACAACTTTAAGTAATATCAATATATTTTATCAAAATACTTTTTGGGCGGAGATTTGAATCGATCCACGATCTTCCTGATATTGGGAGGAAAGTTTTAAGTTTTTAACCACTTAAGCAATCCCTAACTCTCATATTTTATCAAGGTACTATTTTTTCTTAATTAACGTGAAATTTTACAAACGTAAAGAATAAATCGAAACAGAAGGTGTAATGTTTTGTTTACTTTTTTTACCCTCATTTTTTAAAAAAAAAATATATCATGTTCACTGCGTTGTAAGGAACTTAAGAAGAAACATTTTAAAAAATCGTAGTGAGTTTGAATCTCTACATGGAATTTTTTTATCAAGTTTCCAACACATTGGAGCCTTGGTGGTCTAGAATTCTAGATGAGTTTGCAAATATAACCAAGAGGAGGAGAGTGAATCATACATTCATACTCCATAAGAGAGTAGGTTATACATAGATTTTTTATTTTCAAAAAGGAAAAGTACTATACCATCTATATGTCATAGTGAATTAGTGATTACCATTTAATTGTAGATTGAACAGCTTTACAACTGCATTAGGTCATACATAGATTGCATTACTTTAGATTCTTTAGAATATCAGCAATAATTAAACAATAGGTGGGGACAATTAAACAATTTGTATGTAAAAACATAAATAAACAAGACTCCAAAGTTAACGGTACATGGACAGTTATTTAATTTGATCCCGTTAAAATCTACATTGAATCCTTTACGAACTAATAGATGTAAACAAATAAATAGCGTGTCCTCTCGTTACAACAAGTTGGAACGTTTGTATACCTAGTCAATGCAGAGTAGACACTGTATTAAACAATACATGATGCCTCTGCATAACTTTCTCGGACCGCATTATTTTCCAAACAATCGACTCTTTTTTATCGGGTCTTACACTCACAATTCAACTATTTTTAACTTCGTCATTGAATGTAACTTTCCCTCCAAGTATTGATCAAGTCATGGATCTCTAACTTATGTCCATCAATTGATCATTCATGTCAAAATCATGTAAGGCAAAGAACACTTAGTATATATCAAACATTGATGTAAACCAATTAATTAAGTAAATTAACTAAATCATGTAAGGCATTAGAATTTAGAAAGAGTCAAAAGAAACTAAACACACAAAAAAGCGACCGTTGAGAAGAAGAAGAGACAAATCAAATCAAATCAAAACAAATACTTTTAAACCCAAGTTTTGTACTTAAAAAACAAGAAAAAAGACATGAGAATATTTTAAACCAATCTTTCGTACTGAAAAACAAATGCAGCATGAAATAGTCGTGAGTCTTGTTGTTTGAAAGTTTCATGGAAATTGTAATGCAGAATATCACAAAGAATTGGAATTTCCAAACAAGTCAAGCTCCTTTGCCTTTGGAAATTCCTATATTCGTTACTGCAAGTGCTAGTAATAAATTTTATAATTCGTATCATGCGGCAAAAGTTAATGAACCGTCTCGGGACGTTAGATTACGTAATAAATAAGAATTTTAATTACATTGATGACGTATAAATTTACTTGTTTCAAGTTTAATGCATTTTAGAAAATATATTGATATTGCAATATTGAACCTCGGATGCTGGTTAGCATATCGTTAAGATATATAATATGAATGTAGGATTTCATTTGGTTGTTAGTAGTCAATAGTAAAATTAAACATACTGCAATTATTTTTAAGTATTTTCTATGATTCATTGTTGATAAGCCGCCTGCTTTTTAAATTATGTTTCTAAAGACTTTTCTAATAATTGTGTACTACTTAAGAAGGACTAGAAGGTCCTTATTGATGTGGTCTAACTCGTGGGAAATAGTGTTACATAAGGTTTATGTAAAATGGCACTATTGGTAATTTGGCAAAGGGCCTTTATCGTATTTAACATCAATTGTACTTCATCCATTTCGAAAGCTGCAAAAAGAGGTTGTTATTTCGTGCCTTGAAATCTGTTGTGCACATTCCACGTATGACTATGTGACGGGGCTTCTGTTTAGGAGTCATATATATATACGTCTACTATCTGTAACCCTATCTTTATCCGAAATCTGTATTCTATTTTGGTGAACTTCCTCAAGCAATAAAACTCTCTCACTCCTCTGCTGTGGAGTAGACCATTATTGGTGAATACAACGTAAATATTGTGTGTGTGTTGTTCTTAGTTTATTGTCGATTTAATCGTTATAATATATAACAGAGGTATTTATTTTGAGATGATAAAATATTGCTTTTTGTTGCAAATCTTCTAAAAAAGAAGCGAAGATAGAAAATAACTCAATGATCACAATTGAAGAGAAATTTTCAATATTATACTATACTTTATAGTTGATCTATATCTAAAAAATAATACATTCTACTGTCAGTGAATTCGTTATGTTGCCACACTCCTAAGTTTAAACTCATTCGATAGTTATTAGCACGTTCTCTACGTATCTTGTATGGTGTAGTGGTGCGACAACCTAGATGTTGCAGCGATATTGAACGAACCAACACGGGTTCACATTATTTCTCATCTGTGAAACAATTTAAATATGATTATTTCATGGTATTTTCATGGATAATTATATTAACAAAAAGTTACTATATGTGAAATTAACCGGAGACAAGTTTTGTGTTGTAATTTCATGCTAAGAGAACTAAGTATAATAACATTCAAACTTTCTATTAATATACTAAGATGAGCAAGATGATTAATTAATTAGGTGAGTCCTTTACTTAATATGACTGCTTGTGTAATTCAAAGGATTATTGGGATCCAGTTCATCATAACTGGCATATATTTTCTCTCAAAAATAACCCTCTAATTTCCCCGAAATCCTTAGACAAAATTTTTTAGCCTTGATTTTAAAATAAATATTAGGGATTGAACTCTATTTGGTAGAGGTTGTTTATATCATAGAACTGCGGTTCATCCGTTCCCTAACCATCGATGGATCACTTACAGACACATACAAATGATTATGATCTATTAAATAAGTGTATATAAAAAAAAATGATACTAATACAAGGAAAAATTGAAAAATAAATATCTAATTGCGCGACATATTTTACTTAAATACCTATTTTTCTCATTTCTTTGAAAAAAATCTAATCTGTGATAAATTGAAAATAAACCTATTTTCCATTTCTTTGAAATCGTTTACTTGCTCTTTTTCAGGTGAAAATCATTAGAGGTATCAGATTTATAACGAAAATGAAAACTAAGTATTTATTTTCATATTTGTGAATCTACGTATTTATTTTCAAATTCACGCATTTCAGAAACAACAAAATTTATGTTTTAATTACATATTTATGGAAATTACTGATAAACATTCTTTCTGTGTTGGCACTATCATGCATGTCAAATGTGCCTGTGCTATATTACATTACAAGGATATATATTAGGCATACAACGCGCATTTTGTTTTCTTCATGTAGCACTAAAGCTAGATTACAGAATATGGATTGCAGCGAGCCAAAAGTTTTGTAACTTACTCAGCAGGAAGTTCCTACAATCCCATTCGTTTGCGAGCCTTGCATCTTTCCGATCACATCTGAGCCGTTTCTGTTACTCTTCAAACTTCAGCTGCGGAAGCTGTTTTAAAGCATCGAAGAATCACTGAATGATGTTTGTTCAGTGATCTTCCATCAGGGGCTATTGGTCTTGGGAGTTGGGACAGGAAGGGAAGTTTCAGCAGCATTGATGAATTTTTGCTTGTGCTGATTACTGGTTTCGATTGGTACTTCTCACATGAATGGTTACTTTTGGACGGGGTACTCAATGAGCTTCCTGCTGCTTCACAAGGATGGTTTGCTTCGAAGAATAAGCTGCATGACGTCTTGATTCAATGATTCTTCATCAGGGGGCTACATTGGCGGAATTGGCACTTGAGGGAAGTTTCTAGAGATGAATGAACTTTTGTTTGTGCTGAGTTTCTGGTCGACTTGGTTATATCGTACATGAATGGCACTTTGGACGGGGTTACTCATGGAGTTCTATGCTTCAACAATGGAATGGTGTTGCTTCCGGAGCTACAGTCTGATCCTGAGAAAGGGCATGGTTGAACTATCCATATATAGAGCAGATTATCTGTCAATAAAGGACGCTTTTTTTTCTGTACTCCGCCCAGTGGATGAGCCGCTTCTAGCTCTTGCTTTTAGCTCGTACTCACCGTGAAACAATGTTAAGTTTCGTTACTTAACTGTAAAATCGATTACCAGTAAAAATTTTTCGAATGTATCAAGAGCCAATACCAGTTTTGTATAATGGAAAAGGTGGTCTATACTCATGTAGTAGAACGATATGTGTTATTTAATTTGAATTATACATTTAAGTGCAGTTTTGGATTTATACAAGGCTTCTAAAAAACAGGTCATACAATCACATTTTCTTGCTTTATTGTTGCCAGTTTGCCATCATACAACTGTAGTAAACTATTTTGATATGATGCATGCTAGTCTATAAAATGGATATGTAAGTGCAAACAAAATGCCAATCATTTCACAGACTTCGGTTTCTTAGCAAGAAAATTCACTAGAATCCATGTTATTTAACACTTATGGCCTAGCAAACCTGTAGCAGGAAACATCAATCAAGTTGAGGCTGTACCTTCTTGTTCAAACAACCAAGTCCTTCTTCAACTTAGTAATAGTTGTGTTCTTCGGACGGATGACTTCTTCGAGTTTTACATTCACTGTCAAGAAAGGGAAATGACTGCCTCTGCTTGATGCGACTGATAAAGCGGAAAAGCACTTGTGAATTTGTAGTCATCTTACTTAGAAGTGCGACATCTTTGAGCGAATAAAGGCAGAAAGTCTTTTTTATAGCAAGCATTTTTTCTTCACATTCCTCTTGAGGTTGTAAATGTTCTGCCTTCCTGCCAGCTGTTTAGCTGAAAACACACATCATTGACTGATTGACATTCATATAAAGTTAAATTTGTGATAAATAACAGGATAAGATTTGTTCTTGCTCTTAGATAGTATGCATATATAACTATTACAAATAAAAGCTAACGGAAACTGGTTAGCATTACTGTAACTCTGCGCTGAGCGTTACATTGAAGCCACATAGACAATCGACATACGACGTTTCCTCTGTTCGCATCTTTAGAAGTGGAGAGTCTTTCCAACATGTCATCACCACTGGCAGTTTTCGCAGTGGTGTTGCCCCTGTTACTCAAGGAAATCATCACCAAAATCAACTACTAAACTCTGACACAAAAGTGGTGTTAACATTTCATATTGTTTCCATTTTCCTTAAACATAGAATTAAATATTTAGTTTTCTAGTTGATAATCATGGGAGGCGAAGGATATGAAATGAAGAAATGCAAATGTCTGATTGCTACCAATAGATCCCAAGATCACTGACGTGATCACAGAACCAGCAGTCAGTGCACACAGAATCAGATTTGTGTGACAAAGATGATCTCCTAGATGAAAAATCTAGAGCCTTGTATGCTGAAAATTCAGCTACTGCTTGGGGCTGATCTTTGATTGTATTCATTTGCTCGCACAAATCATCGAGCTTTTGCTGCATGCTTATCAYTATCTCATCCTGCACAAAAGAGTAATAAGGGAAGCTAAACACCAAATTACAACATTCTGAACAACATWACACTCYGAACTCAAAAGAGTGCATTTCCTATTACTTGTTCACAATCACATTCAACCCGAGTATGTGACTAATGCATATGGCAAGCCGTAACTCTAAGACTAAAAATAAATGTGTCATTTGAAGCAATTGGACCTACACGAGAAAAATGTTCTCGGTCATAATGGTTAGAGGAGGAAAATCTACGCAGATGACCATACAAAATAATCAATTTTGGTTCACGTAGCCAACCCCAATCACGGGACTAAGGCTTCGATTCATTGATTGATTGATATGAGATAACATAATGAAATTCCTAGATTGACATATATACACTCAGTATGTACTCATTTAGTAGRAATGCTTAATTTGTTCATAAATTGTGCTAAAAGAGATACAAATCAGGGAAATATAGTTACCAATTTAGCTTCCAATGAAATTTCAAAAATCGAACCCGAATCAAAAATAATTCTCCAATAAGAAAATGAGWCTTCAAACAGTACTACTAACCAGAATTCACAACTTTTAAACGTCATTATCATCATCATCATCGAAACTTTTAAGTTGAACCCTCAAATCATCAAAACATTAGGAACATTTCTATTCTATAATTACACAGTAAACAAATTCATAACCAAAATTCTCACAAATTAAAACAACAACTAAACTTTCAGAAAATTATCATGCATGTGATAAAACCTAAATAAGCATTCCATTTGCAAAATGAACATCAAAGTTCATAAAATTATCAAAAAAAAAACACAAACCCTGAGTTGAACACAGTTTCTGAGTTGAATAATCTGGCGATTCTTCTGGCATTTAGCAGCAGCAGCAGCGACAACGGCGACGATAAGAACACGGTGAATCGGGCTAAACAGCTCCCAACTCACGGCCWCCTCGCGGCTCAACCCACCYCCAATGGCTCGAGCCGTGGTGGCCTCCTCGGCGCCAACGAGGCGACCTTGGAGCGAAACCCAGGCCAACTTATTGGCGGGTGCTCGAACCGGGCTGCTGGGCTTGGAGAATCGGCTCGAGAGGCGCCGAGGGTTAACCGAAGAGGACGGGATTGGAGAGAGAGTGACCAGGTGAGCCGGCTTGAAAGCCGAGTCACCTGGGTCAAATGATGGCATTGGGTGCTAAACTGCTAATGAAGAGAAGTGAAAAAATGGTTGAATTGAATTGAATTGAATTTGAGAGAATGATGTGATATGGTGTTGTTGTTGTAATAATTGAATGGTTTGATTGCTTGAAATTTTAATGTTGTTGAGAGTGAATTAGGGAAGAATTGTAATTGAGGAAGATTTTTGGTTTTTGAATTGAGTGTTGTTTGTTTGATTTTTTTGGATTTTATTGGTTTGGGAGGGAAAGTTTGAATATGGGGGAGAAGTTAACGTTAGAGTTAGAAGGGTTCAAGGGTTGGACCGCTTGGATAGGTGTCTTGAATTCGGTTACTTATTGGGCTTGTGTAACGTCTCGTTTATTTTTTTTTTTTTTTTCCTTTGAAAATAGGATACGTCTGTTATTGACCTGTCTCTTATACACATCTAATGATGGCATTGGGTGCTAAACTGCTAATGAAGAGAAGTGAAAAAATGGTTGAATTGAATTGAATTGAATTTGAGAGAATGAT
Source organism: Bassia scoparia (assembly GCA_008642245.1). Classification (NCBI taxonomy): domain Eukaryota; kingdom Viridiplantae; phylum Streptophyta; class Magnoliopsida; order Caryophyllales; family Amaranthaceae; genus Bassia; species Bassia scoparia. The sequence continues at coordinate 68,913 of SNQN01000836.1, read as the reverse complement.
GTGATAATTGAATGGTTTGATTGCTTGAAATTTTAATGTTGTTGAGAGTGAATTAGGGAAGAATTGTAATTGAGGAAGATTTTTGGTTTTTGAATTGAGTGTTGTTTGTTTGATTTTTTTTGGATTTTATTGGTTTGGGAGGGAAAGTTTGAATATGGGGGAGAAGTTAACGTTAGAGTTAGAAGGGTTCAAGGGTTGGACCGCTTGGATAGGTGTCTTGAATTCGGTTACTTATTGGGCCTGTCTCTTATACACATCTAGATGTGTATAAGAGACAGAATTTTGACTTTGGGTGCTAAACTGCTAATGAAGAGAAGTGAAAAATGGTTGAATTGAATTGAATTTGAGAGAATGATGTGATAATTGAATGGTTTGATTGCTTGAAATTTTAATGTTGTTGAGAGTGAATTAGGGAAGAATTGTAATTGAGGAAGATTTTTGGTTTTTGAATTGAGTGTTGTTTGTTTGATTTTTTTGGATTTTATTGGTTTGGGAGGGAAAGTTTGAATATGGGGGAGAAGTTAACGTTAGAGTTAGAAGGGTTCAAGGGTTGGACCGCTTGGATAGGTGTCTTGAATTCGGTTATTTATTGGGCTTGTGTAACGTCTCGTTTATTTTTTTAGTCTTTTTTCCTTTGAAAATAGGATACGTCTGTTATTAACAAAAGTCAACTAGCGATCTTGTGGATTATAGCTGGACACGTGTATGGGTCTTGGTGGGTTTGATGTCGATCTCACTTTTTTTTTTTTAAAAAAAAAGCGAGTAATTTAAAGAAGCAAATTTACATGTAATATCACCTGTCTCTTATACACATCTATAATAATAATAATTAGTTTTTTTTAATTCATTAACCTGTTATAATAGGTGAGGAGAGAGAATTTGTAGGTAAAAGTTAGATTTTAGTATAATGGTTGAAGATAAGGGTGAAAGTTTAGTATATTCCGTAATAACGCCAGGTCGGATTATTCATTGAAGACCACCAAAAGGTGGGATTATTCGTTTCCATTTTTCCTTTTTTCTTTGAAAATAGAATACGTTTGTTATTGACAAAAGTCAACTAGCGACCTCGTGGAGTATAGTCGGACACATGTATGAATCTTGGTGGGTTTGATGTCGATCTCACTTTTTTTTTTTTAAAAAAAAAGCGAGTAATTTAAAGAAGCAAATTTACATGTAATATCACATTTTCCTCTCTCTTCTCACCCAATCTCCTGCTATACTTCTCTTCATTTACGAGAGAACACAAGCACGGCAGTGACAAGGGGGCGGACATACTTACGAGCCACTTGCATGCCGTGTCTCTTGTAGGCTGCAACTAAATCATCATTCTTGCAATAGATGGATGCAGCTAAATCATCATTCTTACAACAAAATGCCTTGTTGAATATGCGGTGGTGTTGTGATTAATTGTTGAAATTCTTTGTGTTAGTATTTTTGTTTTAAGGCTGGAACAGTGCAAGTGGCATTGGTCAACAAACGGATTAGCATTTTGCGACTGTTTTGAACCAAAAAAAATGGTGTCAGTTGTTCGCAAATAACCCATTTTTAATGTCATTTCAGGAGAAATTTTCCTTTTTTTTTTTTGTTTTCTAAGTTTTACAATTAATTGGTTTTTTTTTATGTTCCTTTTCTAATATATATTTTGCTACTCTCTTTTTTCTTCATTGCTTTACATATTTTTGTTGTGATTAATTGTTGGTTTATGGTTGCTGATTTCCTAATTTAGTATTTTCTTTTGCCCTATTTTGGTAACTTTTTTGTTTTGAGTTTAATGAAATATGAATACTTCGTATGATGTAGGGGTATATTCGGTCTGGTTTTAATAACCGGATCAGATATCCATTTTTTCAGATTTTCAAATTTATGATTCGAAACCGATTTCCTTATTTCGGATATCTATTAAAACTGTATCGAAAATCGGATTATTCGAATCCATTTTTACTAGAATAAAAAACTTAATCACCGAGAAGTGCTCTGTATAAGCAATCATATTAATTAGAACTAGCTTTATGGTCCGTGCAATGCATGAACATTATTCTTATGTTTATTTTATTATTTGTAATTATCAAACGTAGTGTTTTTTTTTAACGAATTATCAAACATAGTTAATCATTGTATTTTGTAAGTTTTGATTTTTCTTTTATAATGATATACGGGGAGAATGTGGGAGTTTTAAAAAGTTTAAAAGTTGATTAGTTTAAATATTATTATTGTTATTATTATTATAACCACCATTTTTTTTGTACAAAATAATAAGGACTTTAAGAATGACACATGGTTGAATGAGAGTTTTTTTAAATGTGACATGATGATATTTGGGACTTGCCTTTAAATGTTAGAATTAGAATAGATATATGATAAAAATAAAGATTGAAAATTTAACATGATATGTCATAATCGACAAAATATTTGTTCAATTAAAAAAATCATTAACAACTTTATATTTATATACGGAGTATCTAAATGCTCGTTACAAATACTAATAAACTCTCAAAATAATTTTCAATCTTTACTTATTTTGTTTTTACAGGTATGCCATGATAATCCATTAATTTGTTTATGGTGATCCATAAGTTTCACCTTTTTTTAATTATATTTGGATAAAATTTAAGATTAGTTGTTCAAATAATTGACGCATGCATCGTGTGCACACAAGACACGACGCTAATATAAAAACATTGAAAGGTGTGTCAATCAACGTATGTAGGACACATGAGTTGTCAGGACTTGCACAAATATTCATCTTTCACTAGAGTTGTGGAATTTTTTTTTCGTAGAAGCAACAAACAGAGAAAAACATTAGTCGATACCTTTCCTTGCCTTAGTGCCCAGTACATGGACCAAATTAACTAAACTATGAGGAACTTTAATAACCTTAACTGAGCTAACTTTAATAACGTATATATGACACATAAGTTGTCAAGTTTTGCCACACAAACATTCATCTTTCTCTAGAGTTGCAGGGATTTTTTTTAATTTTTTTTTAAATTTTTTTGTAGAAGCAACAAGCAGGGAAAACATTAGCCAGAACCTTTCATTGCCTTAGTGGCTAGTAGTTGGACCAAATTAACTAAACTACAAGGAACTTTAATAACCTTAACTGAGAGTTCAGAGTTGAGTTTCTTTAGGATTTTTTTTTTTGTGGGAACTTACACCTTGTTGAAAGCACTGGAGGCAGATCTTCCATCAACATCGATCGGGAAACCTAAATAGGTTTCCAACTTATTATCCATCGAAACATCTAAGCAATTCTCGAGTTCATCCTTCATATCTTCATCCATATTTGGGCTGAAAAGGTGGGAATTTAAAAAAAAAACAAAAGGTGAGATTTTTTTTTAAAAGTTGTAAACAAAAGGTGGTTTTATACAAAAAATCCCACATAACACACAAACTACGCCATTCAAAACAACAGATCGCAACCAAAAATCGCACCCACCACTCGCAGCCAAACTCACACCGGTACCCATCCTTGGGCCTTGGCCTTTGCATGAGCAGATTGTGACCAAACTCTCACCTTAACATTACACCAACAGATCAAACCACCACTGCACCACTGGGACCAAACTTTATGGACGCGAATCGACAATTCATTGACCATGAAATTAATTGATGGTGATGCAGATGAGAATAAGTAAGCGCTTGAGAATCCAAAATTACACAGGGTTTCGAACCCAAAAGTTAAACATATATCATAAATTGCTTTTCCACGGAGCATTAAATTATAGTTTAAAGAAAAGTAAGATCACGACCTAAATCACTTTCTTATTGTTATGCCAGTTTAAAGATAACAATAAGTGATTGTGATTTAAGTCATTAATAATTAGGAAAATATGTAATCTGTACAACTAATAACAATGTAAGAAAGTGATTCATGTCATGGTTTTTTTTGGTTGAACTACACTGAGTCGAACTGAACTTAATTGAAGTTGACTGAACTGATTGAAATGTACTGAGTTGAAATGAAGTATTTCGTAGGTTGAATAAGCTTAACAATTGAACTACGGTGAGTTGAGGTAATTGAAATAAAAATGAAATGAATTGAACTGAAGTCACCTAAAATGGACTAAATTGAATTGAAATTAGTCGAAATTACAACTTCTATTTTCCTTCACATATGTACAACTCTAAAAAACCTACAAAACAAAATAAATCACCAGAATTAAAATTTGCTTTAAAAACCATATCAATTAAGGTTCCTTAAGAACAAGGATAATTTTACTTCTAGTGTCATAAATTATCAAAATTGTACTCCCTCCGTTATGTTTTATTGTAAACACTTGAATATTTTATCTCTATCTGATAATATCAAGAGTTGTCAATAAAACGTAATGCAGGAAGTATTAGTTTTAAACCATTTTTTCAGTGGACTATCCATAGCACGGTGCACGAATAAATAGGATTATGGGCCCAGGCCCAAGTTTAGCCCACTAAAATATCGAGGAAGCGTG
>SNQN01000836.1:33267-62890 GCA_008642245.1 Bassia scoparia | reverse complement strand
AAGTGTTGCATAGAAGCAATTGGAAATTAGATTCTACTCCGCTAATTTGTTCAATTGATGGATTAATCATCGCTTAAGTCTCTCATATTTCTTTAAAACAGACACAGAACATGTATGTTGACAAGCTTTAGTACATCAGTACTAACTTGCTCATTATAGACAGTTTATTAACGAAATTGGATTGTCATATGGTCGTTACTTGTCTTTATTTGTTTTYCGATGAGCTACATCTTCTAAATGCTTACAGTTTTGTGCCTAATGGTAATGCAAGTATTCTATGTGAATGCGTGATATCATGCTTAGATGTTTTGTCGATCAAATCAGTAAATCACAGAGATGTTAACATTGTACTATAATTGCTTGTGTCTTAGACCTTTAGGTGAAGTCTATTTATGACCGAGATTCAAAGACGTTTAAGCTATCACTTTGAAGTATGGACGTAAGATYTATATGTTATACTGGCTTCTYCTGTTGTGGTAGGCTTTTGTATCCAGATCRGATAAATAAATWTWACTTCGACCTAAATGTATCATTTTTTGTCTAACAATATTTGCCTTGCCAAATTRCATGGCATCTTTATTGTTACTTTTAGCCTTAGTATACAAACCTATGTCAATTGTTATACRAGTTGATATTGCCAAAGTTTCTACGAATCTGGTGTTTTTTTCCTCCTTTTTTTTGTATTTTTCTGTGGCTTGTCATCTTCTTTCTGTGTTCTATGATATGAAATATGRTGTAGCTTCATCGTAAAAAATGTGGTTACTTGATGTTGCTTGAGTTTGAATCTATTTACTGCCWTAGTTATGTAATACAAGTATCACCATARGAGTTTCTTTCTTTCTTGGACACATACACGGACAGATATACTCACTCAAAGGCACATGCCATTCTAGCCCTTCCTCCTTTGTCCGTGTTAATTCATGTACTGTGTTTCTAACACTCGAACCACATACCAAAATTTACTTATCCTTCTGCAGGGTGAAAGGAGGACGAAATGAAGCATGTTTTACACATTTCACATATTTTGATTCTCTTTTAATTGAACCCTGCTAAACATGTTAGAGTAAAAAATCAAAATCACTGTAATACCTTATCAGTTTGACCATTCTTCAATTTATCTCCTATATTCTGCCATTAATCATCATTACTTTTTAGTTAGGAGGCTATCTGTATATATCTGATGAGATGTCTGGAAACAGATGGTTCACTCGTACATGTGATCAAACTAATCTTTACACTCATGCTCCGTAACCTTGGTTTACGCTGTCCAATAGAGATGCCCACATACTCATGTTTGGTTCTTATCCATTATTTATTATACTATCTATTATTTTTTTAATATGTGTTGTCATCCTCTAGGTGAAATTCGCTAATATATTGATATAAAAAAAAATTTCAATAACAATTTCTTGTGTATGAGGAAAAACGACTGGAGCTTTTTCAAAACAAGTTCAAATCTTGATAGCAATATCCTCATTGCAACTGATTAGCTAGTAGGTCTATATCCTCGTAATATGATGATAAATTATAATATTCCCTCTAACCTAATGTCAGTTATAAAAAAAAATTTTTTTATGCTTAAGTCATTTGTACTTGTGACCATAGAATATAGTTGCTTCTATTGTTGTCCATGCACAATTTCGTTGTGTTTGAGGAATAACATACAATCGATAGGAATATCCTTGTGCTTGGAAGGCAGGTTGCATCTCATTAGAAACCATATGAGCTTATTGTTCATCCAGATAGAAATTGATAGGGACAGCAAATTAGCCTTGTGATATGTATCTTAAATTTATTTTCTTTGAGTCTTCATTATTACTGGATTACATGCAAAGGTTACCAAGCATCCTGCTGAGAAGAGGAATCTGTGGAACGTGTTAACGAAGCAACAAATCTCACAGAGAATGAATTGTGCACTTGGCAACAGTCTATCATTCTTTTATCTTTGTGCTGTCTTTCGATTTTAGGTATTTAATATTAACGCCCTCTTTGCATCCCAGAAAATAGAGAAGCCTATGGAAAGAAGAGAAAGAAAGCCAACCAGATTGATGAGGATGAGACTCAGAAAATACATAGAAAGGCAACAACAAATTCAGCAAAACTCCAAAGCAAAGGAGATGATTCAGTAATTGTTTGACCACAATTTGTTGAAAATTAATTCTTAGGATTAAGTTCTAATGCGATTTGTGTTAATTGATCTTGTTAGTTCTTTTTAGCAATGTTATCTAATTAATGCTACCTTTTTTCGAATAACCCTTTGGAACTAGATCGCAAATATCTGCGTCAATGAAGACTTGATTACCCTGCAAATATACTTGTTACTGAAATTTCAGTTTTTGGTACACATCACCTTTATAATTTAATTATTTATTTTCTGATTCATTTAATTAATTGAAAGCAAAAAAAAAACACAATTACGACGAATTCACGGTCGGTAACTCCATTTAAAAAATAAAAAAATCAACTACAGTATACGGACCGAAATGTTCGTCGAATAATGAAGGAATATTTAAATTAAAAAAATAATAATATGGAGAAGTTACCGACCGAAAGTCGGTGTTTCAATCGGTAGATAACCGACGACCTTTCGGTCGTAATCTTCCATTTCCCCCATTTTTGAGGAAAACTGGTTACCGACCGATTTTCGATCGGTATAACCGACCATTTCCAATGTCGGTATAACTACCGGAAAACGGTTGGTAAACCAAGTTTCTCTCAAAAAAATTTCGTATGTTTTCGGTCGTAATCGGTTCGGTTAACCTTACCGACCTATAATCCGTCGTAATTTTTTGATTACCGACGACTGTGTTTCGAACCACTCTAAGCCGACCGAAAATCGGGTCGTAACCCTGTTACGACCGATTTTTCGTTCGGTAATCTGGTCGGGCGCCAAGCCATTTTCTTTTGGTTCCGGAACTTTGAGACGTCCGAAATCATCAAATAACACCTTTAGGCAGACTCTTCTGATGAAAATGTCCTCAATCTAATATCCGACGAACATGTAAAATGCAAACTTCGCCTTTTACTTTCTCACGAACAAAATGAATATCCATCTCAATATGTTTTATGCGTTGATGTTGCACGGATTACCAGAAAATAATATGGCACTACATTCTTCATAAACCAGTGTGCCTTCGATAATGAGGCACTGTGCTAAGGAGATTTCGAACCCAACAGATATTCAACTCAACATTCGCAACCCCTCAGGTACCCCACTTTCAGCACTGGACTTTGGACAAATCGTTGGCTGACATTTAGAGGACCCACGAAATCAAGTGTCACCCAAAAACACACAATATGCTCCGAAGTAGAGCGACGAATATCAGACAACCACCCCAATTGTATTAAATAATAATTATAATAATAATAATAATAATAATAATAATAATAAAATAATAATAATAATAATAATAATAATAATAATAATAATAATAATAATAATAATAATAATAATTAATAATAATAATACATATAATAATAATAATAATATAATAATAATAATAATAATAATAATAATAAGTACAAATGGACCCGCCATGATTCTGGATGCGTTCGTTGTTCATTTTTACGGTTTCCAAGCCGCTCGACCTCCTCGTGGACCCTGTTCTAGCTCAGATTTATTCTCATCAGTCATCTTCTCTCTTTTGAGTGCCCTTCTTGATCGTTTACTTTCCAAGCGGTTGTCCACCGTGAAATCTATCCCTCCCAAGTGTCGTTTGGGTTCTCTCGGATCTTAAAAATGCACTTTATAATGTTTGATTCGCAATTCGGATGACTTTTCTTCTTGGGTTCGCTTGCTTGTTATACTCCCTCTAATGTGTCTTGAAAACTATTTCTCCGATGATAGTCGTGATCTCTTTGGCTGTTAGGCGTCATCCACGAAGAGTGTATTGCCATCTGCCATTCGTACTTGGAGTGTGCGGACTGGTTGAGCAACTTGTGCGTGATACATTGGACAATGTGTCTCCCTCTTTGTGGATGTTGATGAGGGTAATGTTTGTCTGAGCGCAAACATTAAGCATTGTAAGCGAAAGGTTTCTGACGTCATTACACTGCTGCTGTTCGGTTCTTTCATTTGGGACTTGCTCCTTACACATGATACTCTTGCTGCTTTGGGCTAAGCACCCTTCTTGCCCTGTTCCTTTTAGTACCTGATTCTCAACGTGGATCATCACCTCATTGTTGCTTCTTCTGTTGTTTAGGAGAAAATCAAGTTTTCCGCGCGTACTCTTGCTGGACGGTGATGGTTTCTTGCTCAAGACCTTACTTGAATTGCCTCATGTGCTCTGTTGGCAATCTCAGATGAGTGTGGGGTCTATCACGCATTGGTTAATTGTTTTTTCTGTGCGTCCCGCCCACATTATGGTGCCTATATTGCTAGTGCTCCGCTAACGCCTCTTGTCAGCCCGGGGTGGATTAGCCATGCTGTGAGTACTGTTGAGACGCCTTTTCTAAGTTGGAGCTGCTTTGATTTGTCGCGTATGGGTCGCTATTTCTTGGGTCTCAATATTGTGTCGTCTCAGTGCGGGGGTAGTGATAGCCATTCATTGCTGTTAACCTGATTTGGTGAGGCTGGGCAGAGGTTGCTATCATGTTGTTTCGATTTCCAAAATCCTTCAATTGGTCGATCTTCTGCTTTAATTCGTCGAGTTCGTGCTCATTGTCCTGCTCTCTCGGCTGTTGAGTTTTGTTATTCTTCGCCAGTCTAAGCTTTAATATGGAGACATACTTTGTTTCTTGTCAAGGCTGAGGTGCAGAGGTGATCCTCTTGTCCTCTTCTTTTCGCATTGGGTTCTACATCATCGTTGGGTCCGTATTAGCACCTTTGCTGAGCTTTGCATGCTTGTATTGGGATTGATGTACATCTTGTGATACCTGTGTTGGGCAAGTTTTGCAGATGATTTCTGTGGACAGGACCTAGTCTTGGCCTTCATGTCAACAGTCGCAAAAAGGAGCTTTTTTGGCCTCTGAGGAGCCGACGGAGTGTCTTGAGTCGTCTTCCTCCTGATAATTCCTCGGCTTCCCTTGGTGTTCTTGTTAGTGGTGCTTGTGCGGATCTTCCTTTAGGGGACCTTGTTTTCACAGAGAAGTGGTCGAAGACTATTAGAGCTCATGGTGCGTATGTTGCTCAACTTGTATGATCCATATGTGAGTTGTTACTTCTCCGTGCGTGTACTGGAGTTCGAACACTCTACTTGCTAGCGTACTGCCCCCCAATCTTTTCGAGGCGGCCAACTCTCCTTTGATTGGTTACAAGCTTCCTTGAACACATGTCACAGTTCGGGTCCTGCGTTTGGTGATCTGGCAATGCCGGTCGCCACCTTACCCTTTGCTTACGGTGGTTGGGTTTATTTCAGCGGTATGTCGCACTATCTTTCTCGCATCGCGTCTGCATCTTCTAGTTTACAGGGTAAAATTCTTCAGCATTCTGGCATGTTGTCTGGTCGGCCTTTTTGATGATGCATGAGTCTTTTACATGGACTTGAGCTACTTAATGGTAACCCTAGTGAATCGCATGCCCCAAAGATCTAGAAGAAACTAACAGATATTTCACAAAGTCACTGCATCTGCTCACTCACCTACTCCTGTCTACCACGCCAGTTTGCCTTGTGATCAACAGGGAGATCACGCTTCTGCTTGCTTCGGGTGGTTCATCTTCTGGGTTTGGCGCTAGACTATAACGGTAAGACTTATCTTCCTTCTTTCTTATCTATTGGGGTTTCCTTTATTCTCCATTTCGCTCCCTTTGTTCTGGCTTGCTCCGGTTTTGACGGAGATATTTTTGGGTCATGCTGATCTCTCGGTTGATGGGTATCAAGCACCATCACAATGTTTAACGCGATACTCGCTCGAGTGCGTTATCGATTCTGGGATTACTCTCGTAGGATAAATGTTATGTTGACTGATGGATCGACGGGGCTCTCCGACTGCGGATGTTTTGCCTTATTCTTTGTACGACGGCTTGATGTGTGTGTTATCTGACGTTTCTCTCCTTTGACGCAATCTATTGTCTGACTTCTTTCCTGTCGATGGTGCGGTAGCAGCTCAGCGGAAGCGGAGAAGTATTTAGGCGTTGTAGACAATTATGGGTCCTTCCTTTTTCCTTCTCTTCTTGGGGGAATTAGACAGGAGCTGTTACGCTTCTAAGCGATCCAAACGTTCTCCCAGGGCCCAGACATTGGGCACGTGCAGCTTGCTCACATCTTCGGCGAATAGGCTTCGCTATGCTAGAGGAGTGGCCCAATTGTATCTCGGCTCCCCTCCAACTTTTTGTTAGATCATATTGCTCTTTTGGTTACTAACGCTTACCCGACGTTTTTTTAATTATAATAATAATAATAATAATAATAATAATAATAATAATAATAATAATAATAATAATAATAATAATAATAATAATAATAATAATAACAGTAGCACACATCTTTGGTCGGTTAGGCTCGTCGTGCAGCTGCTCACATCTTTGGTCGGTTAGGCTTCGCTATTGCTAGAGGAGTGGGYCGRGGGCTCAGATTGTATCTCGGCTCCCCTCCAACTTCTTGTAGATCACTTGTCCTTTTTTGTTACTTGTAACGCTTACCACGTTTTGGTGTTTAATAATAATAATAATAATATGAACAGTAGCATGCAGCAGTCTGATGCATGTATCACGGCTCTGCTAATCATATCCACAATGTCAATAGTGACTATAAAGTGATATGAATAAGTAAATTGAATCTCAAACGCAAACAATAATTACCAAATTTCTAATCTCACACATAGAAAAACATAATGCAAAAAATTCAGCACCGCGATTAGAATGATTTGATAATCAATGACTAAAAGTACCATAAAATTTGGAACCCAAAATCGGTAGAGAGTAAAAAAWGAAAAGATACCATCATAAGTAGTTGATCACATGCCTATAAGGTGGGTAGATTTGTCTTAATCCAATGCTAATTAAGCTTATTAAAATTAAAATGTGGCAGAATCAAATCCCTAATCAAAAGTATGCTTAATTTTGGCATTTTGTCGGGCCCAAATATAAAAGCTCAAGAATCAACCGAGGAATCTTCATCATCACTAACGCAGTATCTGGATATTCTCAAGTCAAACACAAATTACTTTCTAACTATTTTTTCGATTTTCCGGGGTCTAAATTTTTTGAATATACACTTGTGTAATCGTTTCTCACGTTTTTTGTATACGCTTTTCAACCCACTTCAAATTTCAACCTTTGAATATACAATTTCATTATCTCAATTAAAAATACTATCTTCTTCTTCTTCTTCAATTTTTTTCCTTTTGTTTTTTGGGTTTTTTGTTTTTTTTTTTTTAAGCTGTTTAGATCTGTCATCAAAGTTACTTTCAAAAGAAATCCTTTTCAATCTTGTTTTCCGTACAACTCTGGTCCATAAAAGCAATTCAATTTTACTCGTTTGCCTCAATTTCTAGTAGAGAACAGAGAATTTAAGGGATTATTAATTTTGTTAAAAAGTGGGGTTTTTTTTTTTGAGTGTTTCTTCCTCAAATTACATTCAGGAAGAAGAGTGTTAATACATTGGATAAAAAAAATGTTGGAATTGAGAGCGAACACTTGTTTTCCACCTGCAATATTTGGTGTTTATGCTACCATTGCTTGTGTTGATGTRGCTATAGCTGTTCTAGCATTCTGCCAGGTATTTATTTTGAAATTTGTTTRCAAGGGTTTTGATTAATATATCTATTGGATTGTTAATCATTGAGATTGTTGATTGTGGGTACTTTTTATTTTGTCAAAATGTGATTCTTTATTGCATTAATACCATGAATTGATTGCTGTTCTTAATGTGGGTCGGTTGTAAAAATAAATTTTAATTTCCCTTTTTTTTAAAGTAGAGAACTGAGAGTGCTTAACGTTTTATTTGTGTAATTGGGTGATTTGTGTTTGAACTGAGTTGTATCAGTGTACARATTATTTGGTTGAAAATTTCGTAATCGAGTTCAGAGATTTGGGATTCAGTTTAACCGCAGTGGATGAATATTATGAATGATGCCCTGTACTGTATCACTATATCAGTGAGAAATTTAGGTTTGAGGGGTATGTAGTTATCATTTCAACAGAGATTATTAGTTGATGTGCAGCGTCTAATTGAAAGGAATTAATTGTGATTGATGCTGGATAAGTAAAGCACAGAATAGTGTACCTCACAGATATAAACTAGGCATTTGCCGGTTTTAGCTGTGCTTATTATTACCTATTGAGTAGAAACAGGGATGTGACCTTGCTGTTCACTGCCAGGCGGTACGTAGTTGATAGGCTTCTTTAGAATTGATTAATATTAAGTAAAGAATCATGGAATAGTATGGAAAGAGTTAATCAGTCAATTGACAATGCTTATGTTGCCATGAATCCTGTTTCCTGTCATTGATGTAAACTGAAAAGTAAGCAAAGGGACGTTGGGGCTGTGTTTTCTCAGAGTACTGTAAGTAGTTCATTTCTGTGTTGACGTTGGTTTTGTATGAATAAAGAATCTTGCACAAGATGCAGACTTTGAGGAGGTCTTACTTGTTAGTGTCAAAAAGTTTTTTAGTGTTTATAAAGTCTTTTATGTTTTATATGTAGCTTATTCATTGTGGAAGACTTTTAACGATCATTTCTTCCTATTTTATGGACAGTTTACGTCTTCTATATGTTAGTGTCTTATTGCAATGTTGTTTGCCATGCGTTTGATTTGTTTAACTGATTGGCTATTGTATTGTGTTTTTCCCTTCGGTTTGCATGTCATCTCGTTTGAAATACTATATCCTTGCATTCTAATCTATGAACAGTCATTTAGACTTGGAACTTGCTACATGCATAATTGTTCAGGCTATAACCAACTTGGTTTTAACTTAGTTGTTTAAATTAAACTGAGAAGGGCGAACTGCTGCTTGACAGCCTCAATCTGATGCTTACCACTTACACAGTTACTATGCTAAATTCTGTCATCATATGTCAATTTTTGTTTTGAATAATTCACTGTCCTTCTCCCAAACCCTTCTCTTTCTTCTTCCCATCCTTTAYGATTTTTTATGTATGTTTTGTGATGGGAATAAGGTTTTGATTGATTGATTGATTTTTTGTGGTGGGAAATCGCTATTATATAAGGGAAGGGAGAGCAATGGTGTCCCCCCTCTTAAATTACTATTATATCCTCACAAATAAGAAAAATAACAACATATCTAATAATAATATGCAAAACATTCCTAAATAATTCTCCAAACAATTTACAATCCTCCACAATTAATGCATATGTATTCAACTAATGTTCAAACATAAAATCATGGAAAAAATTATAAAACAACTTGCCGAATTTACATTAATTCTATTTTTTTTTGTAAATTAACACTTCCCAATTTTTCCTTAAGTCGGAGATGAAGTATGCAACTCTTTTGTTATTTCAAACTATTACACCGTACCATGCAAACACTATTATTTATCTCTAAAAGTTCTATTAGAATAAGAATAAAAAATAATACGTAAAATAGTTTCACAATTTTCTATTAATCTCGAAGAAACACATTTGTACAAATTGAACTCTAACAATAAGCAATTGATGAGATGTCTAAGCACGCATAGCGTGCACAAAATACTAGTTAGAAATAAGTTGAGGGGACCAAGTAATGTGTTCAGGCATTTAAAATTAAGCTGCTGATTAGTTTCTTCTAGAAAAGTATGTTCTTGATATGGTTAACTTGAAGTCCTTGTAGTCTTGTAGCGAATATTGCTTTTTGGTAATTTTATGAACCTTCTAACTTTACTTTTAGATTGCCAGAAGTTGTCAGAAAGTATTGGTAACCTATCTGATTGAGATTTATACTGTAAACCTTTTATATTCTTGTTGTAATTTGGGTTTGGTTGTTGTCATAAATATTTTTCTCGTTCCATGGGTTGTGAATWTAGCTCTTGATCTTATGTGTTCTGTGTTTTTTTCTTTTGTTTTTTTCTTTTTGCTTTTCAGTTGGCGAGAATTCACTTTAGAAGTGCACAACTTGGATGGACCCGCCAAAAGGTCAGTCAATGACCAATCTTTATTTTCTTCTAGTACAGAAGTGTTGCTGAAACTTTGTGCTTGTTTGGTTACATAAAAAAAATCACGAGATTGAATTTCATGGGAATTGGATTACTGCCCAGTTGTTTGATATCGGAATTTCAAATACATGACATCACTTCCCACAAAATAAAGAATATCACTTACCTAGTCTCCCATATAAATTACTTCCCGCATTCTACCAAAGAACCGTTAACACTTCCTATGAATTGTATATTCTTGGTATTGCAACACCCTAAGAAGTTCAATTTTCTACATTTAACCAAACAACCATTATGATCTTAATTGGTTGTTGTATAAGTATATTTCTTGTTGATTATTTCACAAACTTCTTGGTGATTGGCCTCATTGTTTCGGCAATTTGTCTTCTGAGATCCTTAAGTGTTTGATTGTGTACTAGTCACTACATGCTTCATACTTCTGATGTGATATGATGCTATTCAACAAGAGTCCTGGATAATTAGTTGATATTTTTATAACCTATCCACATGATCAAAATCCCTGAAAGTATAAGGTGGCAAGACAAAAAAATATGCCTGCTTACCAAGTGAACCTTAAGAGCATGGGGGACAGTATCCGCTTTTGACTGATGGAAAGCCTACGTATTAATACCTCTCTGTGCTGTTTGATGTAAAAGAATCGTGCTATTAGTTTTCATCTTTAGTAATGATGTAACTTGTTTGATTTATCATATTAGATTCAGAGTAAAAAACCATAACTACATCATGTTAGATTGTTGCATTCATCAGTTACCTTTTTTAAAAATTTACTCTTAACATGTACTACCTAAACTGTTAGAGAAAAGTAGAAAGTCTTAATTTTTATTGATATAATGCGTGTAAAAACCACACTGATATTATCAATTCAAGCCAGTTCGCATAACTTGAATTAAGATTATTTGTAATTGCAGGTTTATACATGTTTGATTTTTTATATTTGATTGTTGCATTGATTGGTCACCTTATTTAAATACTCCCTCCGTAACGCAAAAAAAAAAGCAACAATTAACTTTTCACGTATTTTTAGGAAGAAATTTAATAATGTAAATGAGCAAATTAGTTAAAACAATTTTAACACAATGAAGAATAGGATGATAAGTTTATWATGTTAAAATTATTTTGATCAATTTGATCGTTTACTATGTTAAATCGCTTCCTCAAAATGTGTGAAAATTCAATYGTTGCTTTTTTTTTGCGTTACGGAGGGAGTAGTTTAGTCWTTCATATGCACTAACCTAGACTGTTAGTTGAAATCAGAGATGTGTTGTTCTACTATGCATAACTAAATCTCTCTATTTAAGCCAGTTGGCATAACCAGAGTTAGGTTTCTTGTACTTGCAGGTTTTTCATGTCATGATTGGCCTTTGTAACTTGGGTAAGATTTTGGATGTTTATGGTACCTTTATTTTTATTTATTTTTTTGCTGCTCTTAGTGATATATGAGGATATGTGAAATATTTTTTTGGATTTCTTGGTCATGCTTGAAAGAATAACACGACTTTCTGGATGATCTTAGAGAATTTGCCTTTTGTCTTTTAGCGTCTTAAGTTTGTGTTGGCAAAGTTCTTGTTTTCTTTTATTGTGCATCCATTATATGCTCGACATATTATGGCTGGGCCTATTGTACCTAACTTTTACCATTAGTATATGCAACTTTTCATGTGAACCACTATCATTCAACAAACCACTTAAAGTTAGCAGGGAAGATGATTTTTAGTATTGACCTATGTCATTGATTTTCTGGACAGTCATACCACATACCTCATTCATGAAGGAGCAGAGCAATCTCTTGTCTTTGTATGTGAATTCATAATCTTTTGATATTTAGAAATTTTTTGTGTAGTTGTCTTTAGTTTACATGATGTTGTTGTTGACAGGTTTTCTCTGTTTCACAACATGTCATTTCCTCATTTCCTCTTTAGTATCTGATGTAGCCTCGATTTGTTTTTAAGAAGTCTTGTGTTGTAAATATTGCCATATAAATGATTTGTATTTTTAAAACCAAATATTTGCATCAAAATTGCAAATTGTAACCAATATTTAGTAATGATTTTAACGTGTTAAAACTATTTTGACAAGTTCAAGGTTGTGAAGTCTTTACAAATTTGACATGAAATCAAGTTGATTATACATTGAACTATTTTGGAAAGAAAATGATTTGAATGTAAGGTAACGTGATGATTGTGAAGATTTACTAATTTAACAATTGAAACTAATTAGATTTTGTCAGTCATTTATATAAGGGGCTAAGTTTTATATTTATTTTTTTTATTAAAAAAGGTAATGGGATGTGCAGATAATTTTGAAATTTTCTACCTTAAGTGAGTGTGTGAGTTAACATATGAGAATTGAGAGCCTAATGTTACAGGTCATGAATAAGAAGAAAATTCCTTGTAAAGAGGTTAAACTGTTAAGTAGCGTAATTATATATTTGAATGGCCCATTGTGAACGGAAGGCTTTGGCCTTTAAACGGAGTTGGCATAAAATATCGTCGTCAGCGCAATATGTGATTGATCTCACACTTCTTGAAAACTTCTTTTGTCTTGTTTTAGGTGTTCTGTTCAAGGCGTTTTGTAATTTCTTAGCGCATTGGTTTTCAAAGAAGGAAACTGAACCTTTGTACTGGTAGTCATTTGAAATCTTAATCTTTGTCCTACGTATAAGCAAGGTTTTTTGTTAGCGTTAGTTCCAATGTTAGTTACTTAGCTATGTCTTTGAAAATTCAATAACTACAAGGTTCCGTGAGTATAGAAGGTTTGCAATACGTCCAGTGGCTTGGGTACCAACCAACTGAATTTCTGATATGACTTTACTAGTTCTTATTAAGCTTTCATCCAACTACAGCTCATGAAGGCCTTTTGTTAATGTCATTGCTAACCTTGGCGACTAGAAGGAAGGGTACTATGAGTATAGTACGCTAGTAGCTACTCTATAGTGGGAAGTTGTGTAATGGTCCTTAGCACAGTAGTAGGCAGAAAGCCAAATGGATGGCGATGTACACTGGTGGATAGCTGTTTCCTTGTCAAATGGGCACAAATATGATTGTTGTGCATAGCTTTGCAAACTTCAGATTTTGGTAGAGGCAGTAATGGTCCTTRGCACGGTAGTAGGCAGAAAGCCAAAGGGGTGGCGATGTACACTGGTGGGTAGCTGTTTCCTTGTCAAATGGGCACACACAGAGACACACACACACACACACACACACACACACACTGGTGGGTAGCTGTTTTTGTCACACATTTTATAGAAAAGATTTAAGGGTATATCATTGTCCCATTGATACCCATTCTTTAGATGCTTCATTTTTTAATTTGTAGTTTCTCGTGTACTCTTTGAAGTTAAACAAACTGAGTAATAAAAAATTACAGTATTTTTTTTTTTAATATGTTTGTTAATTGCATTTGCAATTTGAGAAGATTACGCTTGAATTTAATACGTATACTTGATAGAGATTTACATTTTACAGTCAAACTGTCAATGTAAATGAATGTCAAATTTTCAATACTCAAAAGGCAAACTGGTATAAAAATCAGGGGACACGCGGAACAAATCTTCAAAGTTGGGATTGAGAATGTTCTAAAGATGAGATACTTTTAATTTATTTTAGCATTTGTTATGTTTGCAACTTACCTTTATGCCTTGAGAGCATCCACTTTTCAGAAAAGTTTTGTAATAAATGGAACAAAATTTCGGCTGTACTCTTCCTAAATAGTTTCCTTGGTTTTTGTAACTGTGTTTAGTGAATGAGATATAGTGCAAATGGTTTGATGTATTTGCTTAATGTTGTTGAACATAATCAATATTTCATTAACTATAATCACTAAATTTATATATTGTGACAGGATATGTTGTTTACTTTGTATTAACCCTCATCGCTACTTGCAAAGGGTGGTCATGCTGGTCAGGCTCTTGTGGCTTTGTATTCATGGGTAAGCATGTAGCCTACTGTGAGCTGGTCTGATAAGTTGTGTTCCTATCAACCTTGATTATTCTTAAAGATACTTTTTCAATCTTTTGCAGCCTTCCCTAAGATCCTTTTTTTTGCGGCATTTCTTCTACTTCTGTCTTACTGGTATGTTTCTGTTTTCTCATATCAGAGAATTTACCAATCAATATTAATGGCCAATTTAAAACTACATTGGTTGTAAAGTTAAACTTGCAATTTTATTGCTTGTGCACAAGTCCCTCCAAGATGTTTTTTGTTGATAGTTTTCATTTTCTCCTTCGTTTATAATACAAAGATTAGTTGTCTATCTCTTACACAACATGAGTAATGCCTATCTTATTAGGTTAAAGCTGATTTGTGAGTTATTTTGTGTGTACTCAATCCCCTCTCTTAGTTAAAACTAGCTTCTTGGCATGCTGTAAGTGCTTCAATAATTGGATGGGAGAAATTTATCTTAAAACAACACTAATTAATAACTATTAATTTGGTACGCTTCATAGCACAATCTATTCAGAATGATCACTTTTGGTCATGTAGCTGACTGCTGACCCCACTTATGGGATTAAGCTATCTCCGACACGGGTGTGAATGAGTGAATCCGAGCATAGGGTTTGTGTATTTTGAAAAATTGGGATACAAGGACACGTCCTAACTCCTAACTTTGGACATGGATACGGGTACGGTAATATCAGTTGTCTAATGAATAATGATTGTATCATTTGTATTTTCAACTTATCGCTTGCTTCCAGAATTTTGTGCCTAAATCAAACCTTGAATTTCGTGTTACTACTATCTATCCATCATTTGCTATCGTTAATTTTTTCAATATTGGTATTGTTTTGCATTGTTGCCTGGATTTACTTTATATATTGTTTTTCATCATGTTGAATTAGGTTGGTAAAATGGCATGATTGTTGCCTTGTGTTTGTGAAGTTCAACACCTATTTTCTATTTTTTCATTATTGTGTTCTATGTCTTTGATGGTTTATTATATAGGGTGGATCTTTGCCACCAGGCTGATGATGAAGAGGATGAGGGGGACAGTTCTCGTGAAACTTTGTTGGATAAAAGCACCAATAAGCCATCTTTATCAGACACTGATTGTAATCAAAGGTGTTTTCCTATTCGAACGCTTCAGGTTGGAAGCCGCCAAAGAGGTGTAATTTTGGTAAGTCATTGACATTGTTAATTAATGGTGTTCATAATTTAACTGAAAGTATATTGTAAATCATTTCACCCTGAACTTCAGGCCATATGTGATTGAGCTTTCTTTCATAACTTTTACTACTTTTCCAGATTACAGTCACAGTTTTTGTTCTAATGATTGCATTCGCTGTGCTTATTTGGATTGGCATGGGGAAGAATCCAATTGACTCAGCAACCGTTGCCCGGGTAAGAGCTTCTAGTAAMTTTTCTTTTAAAGGGTTTTGTGTCTCAGATGTCAAATACTTCTATTGGTATTTTGGAGTTAGGGTTTTTGTGTGAAATCATATTTGTTTGTGGGTGCTTGTCGAGTTGTTAGAACTTATAGAAATTCTGATGAGTTTTTTTGCTGTCCATTCTGCTTGAGTTTCAGCAATATAAAGCTATACTCAACTGCGTCACAAATATGCCAAAGCATCTGATTTTATCTATGCTACCCAAACCTTTCTAATAGGTTCATATATCTGTGTCTACATGAYATGACCTGATATCAACACCGTTCCGGTCTTTTGGGACTTCAGGTTAGTTTGGATATTTGAACACAGCTAAAACCCTAGATATACAATTTGGAAAGTAAAAAGAAGTCACATGATTATATGGGGGCAATAGGGCTTTGATTTGAGGGGATCAGGCGTGCCACATGCCTTAGTACTCCTACAACAGCAACATCGATTGTCCTCAAAGTGTTCACGCCTGAATCATGAAATATGCATAAGGAGAAAGATATATAAGCCAAAATTCAGGAAGAATTAACGGCCTATTCTAATCTGTCCGTAACTGACACAATATTAACTTATTATTAATTACGAAAATTAAAATTAATTCAGTAATTAAAAATTAATTAATATTCTCAACTGCGTCGTGCCACGTGCCTAAGTGCTAAGTATATCTGATATAATATACATAAACATATATAATATAACATACTAGCTAGCACCTCATACTCCATGCTCAAGTTAAACAAACTAGTAGTAGCATGTATTATATACACAGTACACACTAAATACACAACAAACTATCAATGTGGGACTACTCCATGTACAAAATAAAACTGAAGCTAGTCTTATATAACACAATATCTTACTTTATTTTGTCAATGTGGGAGCCACAATTGTATGTAAAGTGTAAAACCAAGTTGATATATAAAACACTACTATGTTTCTCATTACTTCAATGTGGGAGCAACAATATTGTAGATGCATTGGTTTCTATTTTTAAAAATTTCAAATTAGATGCAAGTCCATGGCTGCTTTTCCAGTTTACAATTGTCATGAGAATCCGAGTCAATGTGCTTTAAACCTAGAATGGGACATTTTGGAGTTCGTTTAGTTTGCTTTCAGGTTGCTATTGTGTAAGGAAGTTGGCGTAAGCTGTGGGTAATTAATATGGGCTTGGTGTCCTCTGAGATTGAATTTTGGGCATGCCTTGTGAATTGTGAATTTGTGATTGCCTCTTGTTAGTTTCTTTTGCCTCTATTGTAGACTCTTAGTGTACCATGCCAACTACAAGCTTTTTTTTTTTAATAGTATTTCATTAAATATAGTTTTTTCAATTTTCTTTGTACATTAAAATAATTTAACAAATATTCCTAGTTCTGGTTTTGTCGAATCCAATGGTTTTGGACGGAGACCTACAAGATCATGAAAAGTAAGATAGTTGGTGGTTGTCTAGTTGGGTTGGTTAAGCAATATAAATGTAGCGGGGGCTTGTTTATGTCTGAGTTGATTTAGAATTTCCATCCTATTTAATTTTTGGAGTCAATGTATTTTAACCTATGTTACCTTGACACCCTCATATACCTCAAAAATTGGGTGCCGTATCGTATCGTGTCGGACACGACACTCCACCCGGATACTCCATTTTTAACTATTAAATTCACTTTTTTTCTACAAAATAGTCAAGTGTCCGACTCGGACACCCGTAGCCGAGTAGACACTTAATCCGTGTCTATGCAACATAGATTTTAACAGGTCCAATCTCTCTATCACATGTTGAATTTTAAATGAATGCATTGACAATTTGGCATCAGCTCAATGCAGTATTGAGAAAAATGGATTAAAGGAGTCAGAAACCAAAGTTTCAGGAGCGTTGCCAAATGGAAAGACATAGGGCAGTTGAGGCTATTTGTTTAATAAAAAGGGTGTCAAAGAAAACGTAAGAAATCGAGGCAATGGAAATTGGAGAGTGAAATCATGCAGGGTGTTGATTGTTTATTTCATTATATTTTTTGGGTAAATGTGTCGAATTGTTTTTTATTGTGTGGTTTACCTTACTTTTGGGAGTGTTGTAGCCGCCTTAAAGCTTTAGAGATTTAATCTGATCAGTGATACAATTATCCATGTTATTTTAAGATATTTAGTAACATCTCTGCTGGTAAAAATCTTTGTATAATTTTGCTCATATAGATGAATTGATTTTGATAAACAGCTGTTTTTAGTCCTTTTGTGAGTAGGCATGCTCCAAGTTTTGAATAATCTTGTCTGTGTAGATGTTAAATTATTAATGATACTATTCAATAATAACTTCTAATATTGTGCAGATCTATGTGGATATTTCTGCAGTAGCATTTTTTCTGTTAGGAGCAGCATTAGCGTGTTATGGTAAGTGCTTTGCAATTATTTGGTTAGGATTTTTTATGTTCCATATGCTTTGGCTGCTTTTCTCAATTTTTTTAAAGATGCATTCAGATTAGAGAAAATGTGATATTAWTGAAGAAGACATGTAGTTAGAAGGATAAGGTGTTCAGTTACAAAAAAAAAGTTTAGGGGATTTTTGCTTGAGATTGTCTACTTGATTTTGCCTAATCAATGAAGAATAAGGTGCGCATTGGATGCAATAATGGTGCAGTGTTTGCTGACTAGAGATGTATAGAAGATGCCAATCGAAAGGGAGGGAGGCTTTGCTTGAAAGAAAATTTACAATCTTATGRGCGTGTTCGGCGTAGCTTTTTTAGGTAGCTTTTAGCGTTTTGACTAGATTAAAAAGCTACTTGGTTAATTTTATTACTGTTCGGCAATGTAGCGTTTTGAGTAGCTTTTAGCGTTAAACGCTACCTTTTTCAAACGCTAGTAGGAGTAGCGTTTTAGCTTTTAAGCTAGGATAAAAAGCTACTTGGTAATTAATTTTTTTCTATTATAAATACAATCGCTACTTCTGCCRAACACTCATATTGACAATTTTAGTTTTGTCCGCTACCCGCTACTTCCAACCTTCCAGCGCTACTTACTAGCTTTTAAGCTACCCGCTACTTATACCGCTAAAAGCTACTTCCAACGCTATCATTGCCGAACACGCCCTATGAGTAAGATTGCTTCCCCGTGGAAATAAAGGAAAATTGAAAAATGAAAATTCTTAGGGGTAACATAGTTTACCCATGGAGAAAAATCACAAATTTGGGGATTTGGATTGCCTCCCTATGGATGTTGTAAGGGTGCTTCCCTTTTAAAATTGTTTTTAAATTTTGATTCCCATTGTGGCCATAAATTAACGACAACTATTTGGCCGATACTGTTTTTGCTATGCTGTCTTAAAGCTGACTGTGAGATTCCTCTTGTGAATTGTTTAGTTTAACTGAAACCTTACTTATTACTCCCTCCGTTCCAGTTTGTTTTTTACGTTTCCTTTTTTTGGTGTTCTCTCTAATGCTGTCTTAAAGTTATCTGTGAGACTCTTGTCGTAATTTAACTATAACTTTACTTATTATTATATTACTATGCCCCCCTCCTTCCCAATATATAGTATACTCCATCAATCTTTTGATATTGTGACCAAACTTCATACTTAGGTCTCCTAATATATTTGAAGATGAGCAAAGTTAGATCTGAAGGAGTTTCATCTGAGATGTGGAAGGTATGTCTTTCTTGTTCCTTTGAAAGGGCAATATGAAGGCTTAATTACTGTATGATGTACAGCCATATAGGAGTAAGGAACCCTTAGTGAATATATACGAGTCAGTGAGTGGCTGGCACTTCTTCATCTGATTCTACCCTCTTATGCAGGTAACAGGTCTTGCTGTTGTCTCTCTTGTATGCTTCACGACAAGTTCCCTAGTAGCTCTTCTTACTGATATACCGGTATGAATTAATTTTACTTAAAAATTTCTTAATTAGTTAGAATGAAATTCCTGGTTTGAACTTCTCAGGCTATATAACCTAAAAAGTTCTGCAATACTATTTTTACAGGTCCTTTATCGTTGGCATCAAGAGCGCATCAGTGTCTGTAGCACCACTATCTTGTTGGTTCTGCATTATTTCATAGGTGAAGTTTCTCTCTTTGCTTCAACATTTTGAACAATGAATTATTTTTTTTGTCTTTTATGAGTAATTTACAAGTTGCAACAAAATCACGGTCACTCTTGAGCTTCTAAAGTTCGATGCTCATCAATGGCCCAGTCTGTCTTCTTCTGAAATAGGCTTAATAAGGTAGGAACTTCATGAAAATACTGAGCAGTGAGGTCTATCATGGTAATACCTGGCTTAAAAAGAAGTCTGTTAGTCAGAGGTGTATTTGGATTTTTGCTACGGATGAGTCCTTAACAGGACCTGAGAATAAGATCTGTAAATGTATGGTCGGCTACAACTAACCCCTGTTGTAATGCATTGCCTCCTTTTTATTGTTTCTCTTTCATCAGCTACTATATGAACAAAAGAGCTGGAATAATTGCTAAATAGTAGGGTGATGTAGTAGAAAGAAAGGATATGCTTAATATGGTTTTATATGTCCTGAACAGAGTCTCATCTTCTGTTATATGCAGGTTCATCAATACCTGCAGCATTTGTATTGTGGGTAATGAGAGAAYTACCACCTTCAAGATTGACCAATAGAGCCGAAGAATCAGCAATTGTGACATTCATTAGTGATGGATCAACTGGAGTACATAATCCTCAACGCTGGACTACTGTAACAAGCTTGCAGAATCAGGTTTGCTTTGAATTGTTTGCACCACCTTTCATGAAAAAGTAGTGGTTCTCTAGATAGGAAAGCAGCGTCAATCTGACCCTCAATTTTCCCTGACGAAATCTCTTTTACTGACTTTGTCATAGAACCCCCTCCATTGAATCAGAAAAATTGCACTAAAGGCCATCAGGAATTCTAAATAATTATATATCACTCTTTGACCTGGTCATCATGGACTGACAATTAACTATTTTGAGATTTCTTCTCATAAAGTGAAAATTTTAGTTCAATCTTTCTTGAATCAATCAATCAATCAGAGCCTTATTCCCATAAACGGGGTCGGCTGACATGAACCAAAAGTGATTATTCCGGGAAGTCATCCACATAAATTTGATAACATGAAAAATTCAATTCAGTTTCGGTTTATAATTTCTAAATTGAACCAGTAGGGTTAAGGTTGGATTGAGGGTAACACATTGAGAAGTAAGTCAAACTTAGGAAATTTGAGGTGGTTATTAATGAGTAATGACTATAAAAGGGATGAAGTGATGGTTGGGACTCTCCGGAGAATAGACTAGTGTTAGTAAGAGAAAAGGCGTAAGAAAGGAGAAATAACTTATCCATCTCTCCCTTTTCATAACAAGTTCACAACGCGACCTGTCATTTCCTTGGAATCACCTTAACTCACATTTATTTTCTTTTATTTGACTTTTATTACTCCCTTAATGCATTACCATCTATCCAGCTTAATTGCACTAACTTKCCAAACTATCCATTTACTTTACTCAAATTGACACTGTGATGCAWAAAATATAAACCCCCCCTAATAGTATGATAAATAAGCTAAAGTAAAAGAGTTACCCTCTAAATTACACATAAACATAGAGTCTGGTTTTTACTCGTGCTTTTTTTTCGGCAGGCATAAATTTATGTGCATTTGAGCCCAAAATAACTTGCGCTTCTGTTGGTGCAGACTTCGAAAGCAAGCCCCATCTAGACATACATCATTTCCAAAACCAGTCTGGACAAATTATTATGATAGATTTTGCTCTGTATTTGTCACAAAATGTTGTGCAATGTGGCATTTCATGTTCGGAAGAAGCTAGCTATGGGTATCATGCTTCAAACCACTCCGAGCCATACCAATGTAATTCTATTRCTATTATTTTTCTTTGAAAATCTGTACATAGAAATCTGCTCCAAATCCCAGAAAAGTAACAAAAGGGTTGTTTGGAGGTGATCAATAGGTAGCCAAATCTAAGAAACGTGAAATTTTGAAGCTCAACATGGAATGTGTTGAATGTGCCACCTTGATGAGTATAACTGTAGTTTTTTAGTTCTGACATCTGATAGAAAACTGCTCAGATTACATGATAGAAATGAAAATGTTGTCAATTTCTATTGTTATGCAAYTCATCACCTGTAAAACTTATAGCGACTGCAAACATTTGATGTATGAGAATTTCGTCATCCGGCAACTTTGTTACAGCTTTTGTTTTGTTTTAACTGTATGAATTAAAAAAAAGGTTCTTCCATAATTATACCACTTCTTAATTACAAAGAAAGAGAATGGCACTCAAGTAGTCAAGTTTAGTAGCGGTTTAACACCAAGCTGAGCAATAATTGTAATTTCAACAGAAAAGGGCTTGAAAATCAGTGCTGCTTCAACATGTACGACAGACTTTGTTCTTATATCCACCCAAACTTATTATGCGTCTAATTCTTGCAATGGGGTTAATGAACCCCACACGCCAAAGTCTCTTGCATTTCAGCGACAAAGATAAATTGAACAAAATCATCCCCATCTGTTTGAATTTGTGCAGTTTAGGGATTTTTCCTACTGTCAGCGACAACCCTGCCAAAAGGCAATGTGCACTGTGTCAAATAACTTGTTACTCAGCAACAGAAAATAAACGATTACATTGTGCCATTGTGGAGTGAATAGTTTTTTGTCTAAAAGAAACACTCTGTATAGTAAAGTGCTGATAGATCAGAAACAATTAAGTGCTCAAGAGCATTTGGCAAAAAGAACGTAATAAAGTCATTTTTTAATGTATATGTAGCTGACAATTAGGAAATTTGGACAGGGGTATTTAATCATAAATAGATGGTAAAAAAAAGTTCCAAAACAAGCTTAATCCATACCTTCTTAATTTATATCACAGCAGTGACAACTGAAAACCTACAATGCTCCAAAATGTTTGATCGGCCAAATCTACCAAAATAAAAAAAACAATTGCATAGTTTTCCTCATCAAAAGAAACACACTAAAATGGGAAATTCTCACTTATCTCCCTGAGTTTCTTCAAATTCTAAGATGACTCCATAAATTATTAACCTTCTCACTTGTCTCCCTCAATTTACACTCCTTAATTGAAATTATCCTTTACTAATCTTATGCTTAACTATGGTTAACTAATGTTTAATTGTTGACGTGAAAAGTCTAATTAACCCCTTTGACTCTTCAATTTCCCTTCAATGATCACAGGCTCACAGCACCGATTTCATTTACTCTGTTTCGTTTGCCGCTTTAACTTCCATCACTTCAACATCTACTCCTTCATTGCTCTCTCATGTTCTTCAACCCAAGCTTCAAAAATTCTGTTTGAAACACAGCCTACAATTTCATAATTACATCAAAACAAAGAACTCACATCCACTTCTTGTTTCAGATTCACCTGAAACTAAGATGCAGCAGCCGATTCACATACACCATCGCCAATCAAAGAATGCACCTGATCTGAATCGCCAATCTAACTCTGATGCAGCAACCAATTTCTTCTATTAAATTTCGATTAACATCATGGAATCGCCAATTATTGTTGTTGGAATTGCATCTATTAAGACTTGATGATCTTGTGGTGCTTGATGTATTCGATTTTGGATGAAGAAAATGGAGAGGAAGATGAAGAAGGAAACGAAAATGGAGAAGCAGAATAGAAGGACCGAAAAARGAAGAAGAATAAAGAGGATAAGAATCGTGGAAAAGAGGGGAAAATAAAGGCAAATAACAATTTGAAGAAGGAAACGAAAATGGAGAAGCAGAATAGGAGGACCGAAAAAAGAAGAAGAAGAAGAAAGGGGATAAGAATGGTGGAAAACAGGGGAAAATAAATTGTATTATCTAAATTACAATTAAGGAGTGTAAAGCATAAGATTAGAAAATAACAATTTAGAAAATAAATTAAACATTAGTTAACCATAGTTAAGCATAAGATTAGTAAAGGATAATTTCAATTAAGGAGTGTAAATTGAGGGAGACAAGTGAGAAGGTTAATAATTTATGGAATCAGCTTAGAATTTGAAGAAACTCAGGGAGATAAGTGAGAATTTCCCCACTAAAATTTTAAAAACAGGAAAAATAAATTTAGAAATACGTACATAAGTATGTATGAATGTACGTTTATATGTACGATTAAATGTATGCATAATGTAAGTATTAATGTACATATGAATGTACATATAGAGGTATGAAAATATTGATGTACGTGTATGTATGTAGGTATGAAGTGATGGTCATACGTATGGATACATGTATGTATGTATGAACGTATGAATTTACGTACGTTGGACAAATGAATTTATGTATGTATATATACATATAAATATATGTATGTATATACGTGCATACATGTGTATGGATTTCATGTATGTATGTATGCAGGTACGTAAGTACGCATATGTATTCATATTAATGTATGTATTATGTGCATATTAATGTACGTATGATATACATATTAATCCGTTTAGGGCGTTTACTCACTCTCCAAAATACTTTTCCATAGAGAAGAGCATAAGGGACAGGACCAAATTCTCTTGAATCTCGAGAGGCATATATGTTATCTCCTTGCACCCATAAATGTCCCTTTGGCACCTACATTAACAAAATATAATTATTATTGTTATTATATTACTAGATTAGTTCGCATGCGAAGAACAGTTTTGCTTTATTTGCTAAGCTATGAGCCAAGTCCAAGTATAACTGTAGTTTTTTAGTTCTGACATCTGATAGAAAACTGCTCAGATTACATGATAGAAATGAAAATGCTGTCAGTTTACATCTATTGTTATGCAACTCATCACATGTAAAACTTATAGCAACTGCAAACATTTGATGTATGAGAATTTCTTCATCCGGCAACTTTGTTACAGCTTTTGTTTTGTTTCAACTTTATGAATTAAAAAAGGTTCTTCCATAATTATACCATTTCTTTAGTACAAAAAAAAAAAAAAAGAATGACACTCAAGTTTATAGTGGTTTAACACCAAGCTGAGCAACAATTTTCTTCTTCTTCTACATCAACAACTTCTGTCATTAATGGTGATTCATTTTGGGATTGTACATTTTTTTATGATGAAGCTGTTTGTTTGACCTTCTTTTTGCCAACAGCCATTGCTCAAAATTTTTATCTGGTTCTTTTTTGGGGTAGAGAAGTTGTGCTTTTTGCAATAATGAATGAGTTTCTAATTACTCGATGGGAAAAAATGAACATCCCTATGCATTGCTTAGGCTTTGCCKTCAACCCATTTTATTATGACCCAAATTATTTGCAATGTCCTGCTCCTGGTGGTGAGCCAAGGCGAGCTCCAAATCATGACACAAAAGTGGTCCACGGTGTTCTATAAGCTTTTGATAGAATCGGATAAGAAGATGAAGAAAAACAATTGTGGAGTCAACAATTAGCTAAATCCCAGGGTAAAGAAAGAATATTTGGTACACTTGCTGCAGAAACAGATGCAGTGACAATGAATCCAATATCAAGGTGGCCCTCATATGGGGTAGACACTCCCGAGTTGGCTGAAATTGCTATCAAGGTTCTCTCACAACCCATTAGTAGCTCATACTCATTTGTGCACAACATAAAAAGGAAATGGCTTAATTCCATTCGGGCGGACAAGTTGGTGTCATCCATTCAAACATGCAACTCATATCCCGTTTCACATCTAACTACAAAGAAGGACCTTGTAGGAAGTGGGATATTGACCCTTAGAACTCTTTAATAGAAGAATCTACAATGAGGCTTGAAGAGTTCAGATGGAAGGAAGTGGAAGAAAACGTTGAACCATCTTCTAAGAGACAGAGGTTGTCTTAGACTCTTAGTATTTTACTCTGTTATTTTGTCAGTATTTAGTATTTTAAGAAGCAGTATTGTAGTAATTTGGTATTTTATTAGTACTGTTAAGGTGCTAGAATGCTTTTATGCTATAGTTATATTTGCTTGTTAGCCTTTGTTTTGAGTCAGTGGACTTTTGAAGAAATATGTACTAGACTTTGAAGTTAAGTAGTACTACGTATTAGATATTAAAAAGTTTTTTTCCGTTAAAAGTTTATTTATTTCTATTTTTATTTTATTACAGAAGATGACCCATCGTTCCCGATTCACCACCGTCGATACCCAATTCACCTAAGGGTAGTGTAGCATGTACCTGTTTCCGTACCCCRTTTCGAATCGAATCTCGTTCCTTGTAACGTTGCTCCTACAACCTTCTTCAAGACGGACAAATTAGAATATTCACTAACTTCGTCTCTCAACACCCAATCAAAAGCTTAAGGCTTAGAAAGAGGCAAATATCGACTCTCTCGAGCATTAGACTACTCCTTGACAACACAAGACAAAAGACAACCCTTCCAATATAACCATTAAATGAGCAAAACTTGACCAACATTCAGCAAAGCACTCTTGCTCTCCCCGTCTCCCGTACTGAACAAGAAGTAGCAACTGCTAACTAGAAAGAAAAGAAGTTACTACCATAGCTATAAAACCAAAACACCAAATGATATGGCAACACTAAGCAAGCAAATTAAAAAAAAGAAAGAGCAAAATCCATATACTATTGCAATGGCCAGCGGAACGAAGAGAGACAAGGTAGAAAAATGAAGTTGCTAATAGTGAAGTAGGCTTGCAGCCTGCCGGTTGCCAAGCTTTATTTCGCAGAGCTACCAGCAAGCCCTTTATTCTCTGCAAATGAGACAAGATAGCAAAGGGAAGTTGCTAATATTGACATTTTTTGTGATAAGAAAGAGAGAAATGGAGTAATTATTGCCCCCCAAATGATGGTAACTATTGCCCTATTGTGGTGATGGGCAACTTTTAACCCCCATATGMGGGTTATAGTTCCCCTCCATCTTCCACTTTGCTCCCACCAACACCACTTTATTCTCTCCACCACCACTCCATCCCCTTCATTAACTTGGTTTCGAAACTCAGAGCAAGCAAACGTTGTTACCATAAGGATTTAATAGGACGCTAACATTGATAGAATATTACTGACATTCATGGTTCATGAACTACAATCTGAAGAATTTTGTACTTTCATAGAAACTCTTTTTTAGGGGAACAGATTAACTTTTTTACATTCCAAACCCTTATACRGTAGGTCTTATAGCACTTCAAATTGAATACTACATCTTAAATGAACAAAACATACTAACTTTTTTCTACAATTCAAACACTTATCAATGTCTTGATTAAGATTGGATGGGTAGAACTTCAATGTCTTGATTAAGATTGGACGGGTAGAACCACTATTACACAATTCTTTGGACTCACAGCAAATTGTGATCTWAAATAAGTGAATTATAGTGAGTTTTAGGCTATTTTTGGCTCGCTTTAGCTGAACAGCAATACAAAATGCAAATTCTACAATGAATTTTGTAGCACTGGTAGAACAAGATCATCTCATCCATCACACCACATAATCATACATGGTGTTTTCGGTTACCAAATCCAACAAAAGTTTAGATTTAGAAATTCCATTCTCTCCTATAAAAAGTCATTCCGTCATAGCTCATTAGGTGAAACCAATTTGCTTCTACAGATAATTCCATAGATTCTCAAAACACGGAAAATATAATTAAGAAAAACAGCTACTCTAACAGAATCTAATGATATTACAGAAGAACTATCATTTCAGAAAATAATGAGGTATATTTTAATTGTTAACAAATAAAGGCAGCATGAAATTAGGAAAAATAAACAGCTTTGCAAATCAAACAAATATCGTAAACCAAAAAAAAAAAAAGAAAACTAAGCTTACCACAACTGTTTTGCACTTGTCACTATTCTTTGGATCAACAAGAAACTTGACACTATCATCTTCAACACCAATCAATCGCTTCGTAATAACTTTTCTAGGGTTTTCCGGTGACGCAACAATAACAATATCACCGGTGTTAATTTTGCAAAATCGATGCGAAATTCGATCAACTAACACAATGTCGCCTGAAATATTAATGGTGGGAAGCATGCTAGGACCTGGAACCTGCAAAATTAATCGATAAAAATCATAAAAACGAATCAAATTGATGAATTTGCAAGTGTTGAGTTGAATGAAATTGGAATTGAGAGGAAGAGGGAAAGAGAGAGTACAGAAGCAATGTCGAGAGCATAAGTGCGAGTGACATGGATTGCGCAGAAGAATTTGACTAACGGCATTACTGCATTTGAAGCTTCTCTTGCGAATTTGAGCCATGTTTCCGAGTTTCTAACTACCATTTTTTTTTTTTTATTTTCACTGTGAATTTGTGATTATGTATCAAGTGTATTTGGCCTAGCTACCTTTCCAAACAGCATAAGTGCATGGGGATTACTATTAGAAGTCCGTTTTTATTGAAATTAAAGTTCACATTTCGTGCGAACTTCCCGTATTACCCTTGCCCTCAATATATCTCAACCACCAAGCCACCTTGCAACCACCCAGGCCAGCCACCCCAAACCCACACCACCAGCCCGCACCACCCAGTCGGCCACCCCCATACTCCCTCTCTCACGCATCATTTTTTTWAAAAAAAAAAATCTATAGTGAGTGGCGCCTTGGCTAGGCGCCCCAACCACTAGGGCTGAGCACCGGTCCGGAACCGGACCGGACCGGACCAGGACCTGATGGACCGGCAGACCGGAATTTCTTGAAATCGTGGACCTGGACCGGACCTGAATTCATTCCGATCCAGACCTGGACCGGACCTGAAAATTCAGGTCCGGTCCAAGTCTGGACCTGTTAGACCTGTTTTTTCTTTTTTTTTACTCTTTTAATTAAAAAATTAATAAAAAAATTGTCTTTATTATATCATCCCATCTCACCCCAAAAACAAAAATTGACATATATCAATCTAACATTACAGTTTCATGAATGAATAAACAAATTTTTTTATCTAATTAATCATTCATCTGCTAATCTTTTAGTTTTAAATTAGGCTACTATTTACACACAAACAATYGTCTTTCACATTTCGATGCTCAATTCAACAGCATTCAAGTATAATTCTAAAACATTCACATCACTTAATCACAAATACTTCAGTAAAGCTTACAATGTCGCTRCCGATGCTAACTTAGGTACTTGATGATGCGCTGCTCGTTGAATCGGCAAATTCTGAACCGAAAATTRTTGTTGAACTACCGACTGCTGTTGAGCCGGCGACTGCTGAACTGGAGCTCGAAACATCGGCGTAATGAGGCGAGAATGCGAGGAGCCCAGGAGAGACGCCGGCGAGTGGGGCCGTGGGGCTGCGATGAGGGAGACGCCGRCGAGTCGGCTGTGGGGGGAGCTGGGACTTTTAGGGTTTTGGTGAGTCGTGAGACTGAGAGACGAGAGTGGTGAGATTGATAGAGTGAATGAGTGATAGGAAATAGGAATAATGAATAATAGGATAGAATAGGAAATTATAAAAAAATATTAATAATTCCACCGGTCCACCGGTCCGGACCTGAAAACCCCGGTTTTGGACCAGACCGGACCGGAAGACCGACTCCCCTATTTTATTTGGACCTGGACCTGGACCGAAATCGGCGGTCCGGTTCGATCCGGTCCGGTTTCAGGTCCAGACCGGACCGCTGCTCTCCCCTACCAACCACCACCCAAGGCACCACCACCCACCACCCATCCCCGACCCCACTTAGCTATGATGGCAGCCAGTTACCCCAAACCCGCACAACCCAGCCGACCACCCCCATACTCCCTCCCTCTCTCACGCATCATTTTTTTTTTAAAAAATAGGGAGTGGCGCCTTGGCTAGGCGGCCCAACCAAGGCTACCACGCCTGGGCCAGGCGTGGCAGCCTTGGTTGGGCCACCTAGCCAAGGCGCCACTCCCTATTTTTTTATTTTTTTTTAAATGATGCACTAACGAAGAACATGGTGCACGGTGGCACTGACGGCCATGTGTCCCTGACGTTGAAGGATTTGTAGGTGACGGTAAAGGATGGTGAAGGCGGGCAAGGGGGCATCTTAGAAGGTGTCTCGGGTTATGCCCAACCGGGTCAGGTCTTGGCTATTATGGGTCCTTCTGGCTGTGGCAAGTCCACTCTTTTGGATGCTTTRGCTGGTACGTCTCATTTTATATTTCGATTCATTTTCTTTACTTATACACACATATATATTTTTTAAATTCCTTGTTGCCATTATTATAGAGTAATATATATATTTTTTAATTTTCCCCCAAAAATATGGCTGGGTGGCTGGGTGGAGGAGGCAAGGTGGCAAGGCGGTGGTGGAGTGTTGTAGGAGTGTGAGGGGGCATGTTTGGA
>SNQN01000835.1:0-119661 GCA_008642245.1 Bassia scoparia | reverse complement strand
GCCCACTCCAAATCAAGTACCAGTCGTGGGGTTCGGGGACATGGTACGAATCAGATCTGTCACCAATTCGCCGCATGTAGCGGCCTCTTATCGGTTTCATTGTAGTCATAATAATAACAATTGAATTCAAGAGCCTATTGAATTGACTTTGAAAGCACACTAATTACTAGGTGAGTTGCTATTATGTACGAGCAATGACTTCTATATATGGATAGGCGATCACTTGATTGTTAGTCAATGTTAATAAGGTGCTTAGAAACCGGTCGTCCATGATTATCTGACTTAATGTGACAAGCGATTAAATTCCGGTCTTGTTTAAGCAATATACCAAGTGTGATTGAATATATATACATAAGACATGAAAAAAAGGTTAGTAAGCATGAATAATTATATGTGTCCTCCTCACCTTTCACTGCAAAAAAATCAAATGTTAGAATAAAATCAAGGAATCGCTTTCGATTGAATTGCTAACTGAGACAAACAACGCGTTAGTATTGACAATAGTAATGTATGAAAATGAAACCAAAACCATGGAAACATGAAAATATTAGAAAACCTAACATATTTACATGAAACCATTAACAAGTGAGTTTCTACATTGCTTATTTGAATTAAAAACTCAAATAAAGGTTAATCAAATTAAAAGAGACAAAAGGAATTGAAAAAGAGAGTGAAAGAAAGGTTTTTTGGTGAGTAATCTAGATTTATACCCTTATTTCGCTTGTTGATTCGAAGAGAATCGATGCTTTGAATTGAAATTCGAATGTGTTTTGAGTGTTGAGAGTGTAATGATGTTCCGTGACTTGTGTCTATGAAGTGTGAAGTTTGTGAAGCTGTGAAATCGTGTATGAAGTGAAGGTGTCCGTCGTGTCCGGACTGAGCAAGGCAGAGAAGTATTTATAGGCCACGAGCAAACGAGGCAGGAAAACCCTGCGTATATACGCTGGAGATGAGCGTATATACGCAGGTGAGGACGTATATACGCTCATCCCAGCGTTATACGCTTCTCCTTTTCCATGGATTTTTGGCAAATTCGTATAGTAAGGTTGAGCGTATATACGCTCCTGTTGAGCGTATATAGCTCCTTTTGTCGTATATACGCTCATCACTTGCGTATATACGCTCAATGATTTTGTATATTTTTTCCAAAAATCTCGAATATTTCGATTTCCTCCGTTTTATTCGTGATTTCCCTTGATTCGATGCACTAGACACCCTTGCTCTCCGAGCAAGGAGTTCTAGAAGTTCTAGAGGTTTCACGTATTTCCGGAGTATTTTTCTAATCATTCACGTATTTTCTGCGTATTCTGCGTATTTAAACATTGCAAATTCATAGAAATAATAGAAAAATCAGAAAATAATTTAAAAATACTGGCGGATTCAGAAAAATGTGACGCACAATGATGAAAATCAAAAAGCAGAGAAATCGCAGTGTAACTCGTTTGAAAACCTTTGAAAACCTTTGAATTTATCGAGAAAATCGAAAGAAAATATGTTTGCCTTGTAAGTGACCTTTGCTCAATAATTCCGAGTACGACTCACGTATTTCCAACTTTCGTGAGTTCAAAGCACTTTTCCGAGTCGAAACAAGCGAGACCGGTATATTTCATCACAGAATTACTCATTTGGGAGACACATTTTCAGGTGTCTACAGAAGCCCCCACTTTGACTGAGTTGAAGAGACGATAGTTTCGTAAGACGAAAGTCAAAGTATTTGATTCGGGGACGGAAGCAACTCAAGACGTTCTGCGACCTGAGTGTTACCTTTTTCGCCGGTACCCCTGCAAAAACAAAGGTTAGTTTTACTGTAGCCGTGTCCGTGCGGTTTGATGTGCTTGTAGAGTCTGAGTCCTTGAGCGTTCATTTCCCGTTCGCGCTAACTTGGAGAAATACAGGTGCGTCCATGCTTTTCCGAGAAATGAGCATTGCTTGAAACGATAGCTATTTAGGATTAAGGACTACCTTGGTGACGACAATGGTCTGTTTTATGTCTAGCGAAATTTGCATGCAATGTTGACTTGTAATTGTGACCATGGAGATTGGGAGAGTGGCAAGAGTCATTGATTTGAATAAGAGTCTTTGAATTTAGAGGGCTTGTCTAGGTCTGGTTTTAGACATGGTTTGAAAGAGTCATTGAATTGAAAGGGTTTGTTAGGTCTGGTTCTGGACATGATTTGAGAGAGTCTTGAATTTGAAAGGGTCTTGTCTAGGTCTGGTTTTTAGACATGGTTGGAGAGTCTTTTGAATTTGAAAGAGTCTTTGTCTAGGTCTGATTCTAGACATGATTCTGAGAGAGTTCAATGAAGGAGTCTTGTCTAGGTCTGGTTTTAGACATGTTTGAGAGAGTCATTGAAAGTGGCGTTGTCTAGGTCTGGTTCAAAGACATGGTTTGAGAGAGTCATTTGAAAGTGGCTTGTCTAGGTCTGGTTCTAGACATGATCTGAGAGTGTCCTTGAGGAGTCTTGGTCTAGGTCTGGTTCTGACATGATTTGAGAGAGTCATTGAAAGTGCTTGTCTAGGTCTGGTTCAAGACATGATTTGAGAAGAGTCTTTGAAAGTGGCTTGTCTAGGTCTGGTTCAAGACATGATTGAAAGTGTTTTGTCCTAGGCTGATTCTAGACATGATTTGAAAGTGACTTGTCTAAGGTCTGATTCTAAGACATGATTTGAAAGTGACTTGTCTAGGTCTGATTCTAGACATGATGTTGAAAGTGATTGTCTAGGGCTGATTCTAGACATGATTTGAAAGTGTCTTGTCTAGGTCTGATTCTAGACATGATTTGAAAGTGGACTTTGAAATTGAAAGAGGCCAGTCTAGGTCTGGTTCTAGACATGATTGAAGATGACTTGTCTAGGTCTGATTCTAGACATGTTTTGAATGAGCCCTTTGAAAGAGTCTTGTCCTAGGTCTGGTTCTAGACATGAAAAGGACGATACTATTAGAGTCTAATCTAGTATCAAGTGCCAATTGAAGAGTGTCATTTGAAGAGTGACCTTAGAGAAAGGTGAATTTTGGACGTGACTTGACTTAACATTGCAGACCAGTGACTTTGATTGGAAAGAGACAGGGTCCAAAAGTGATTTTCAGGCATTAATTTGGCACCAATGTTTCGGGCGTCCGTGAATAACCTATATAGGCACGGTGGCGATCCCCTCAATTCGACGACACACCCCAACGCATTCACATGCGGATTCCATGGCTCAACTCCATGACACTGAAGCTGAGGTCACGCCCCTTGCCTAAGGCGGGGCGCAGCCCTACACATAGACTTCAAAGAAACTTTTGCACTTGTAGCAAGGATGAAGGCTATTTGGATTCTAATTTCCTTTGCATCTTTTACGGGTTTCAAATTGTATCAAATGGATGTGAAATGTGCTTTTCTGAATAGATTCTTATAGGAGGAAGTTTATGTCGAATAACCTCCTGGCATTGGAAACCATAAATTTCCTTATCATATTTTCAAACTTGACAAGGCTCTTTATGGGCTAAAGCAAGTGCCTAGGGAATTGTATGAAAGAATTTCAAAGTTTCTTTTACAAAATGATTTTAAAAGAGAAAAAGTTGATAAAAATTTGTTTTTGAAAGCAGAAGGAGCTGAACTTTTAGCTGTGTAAATCTATGTTGATGACATTATTTTCGGAGCAACTAATGAAAAACTGTGTGAATATTTTGCTGACTTAATGAGTGGGGAATTTGAAAGGAGTATGATGGGTGAGTTAAACTTCTTTCTTGGTTTGCAAATAAAGCAAACTGAGAGAGGGAACTCAATCCATTAACAAAAGTACATTAAGGAACTTCTTAAAAAGTATAGATTTGATCAAGTCAAAACTAATCATACTCTAATGGGGGCTGGTACTAGACTGGATGAAGATCCTCAAGGTATTTCCCAGTGGATCAGAAAAGGTATAGAGGTATGATTGGTTCTCTCATACAAATCACTCATTAAAATCCAAGGTTTTCAAATCCGTTGCTACTTTCGGAGTCGTTTCTTTACGAATCTAGTTACAAATTATGGGGCTATTCAATTCAATTCTCTCTTTACTTTTTATTAATGTTTTTTATTAATATTATAATTTCGCTTTTGAATTTCAATCATGTAAATTCATTGGTTTTCAATCGTTTTTTCGTTTTAATGCAATCGTTTTAATCGTAATTATCAATGCTAACAATCTATTTTGTTGCGATCAGCGATTCAAGTCGAAGCAAAGTTTAATACACTAACCTTTGTTTTCTCTTGTGATTGATAGTGAAGCAAGGTAAGATTGATTTGTATATTCGAGTTTTCAATCATTGCATACTAATCATCATCTCATATTTATTTTGATATTGTTTATGCATGAGACACTTTTTGATTGCTTAAACAAGACCGGAAATTTTTGAATCACATAAAATTCAAATTAATCATGGACAAACGAATTTTAAGCACCTTATTAATTGATTAATTTGAAGTGGTCACAACAATTAGGCTAGATAGTGATATTTGCATAATAGAAACTCACCATCTTTAATAGATTTCTAAGGCTAGAGCGCTTCCTAAGGATAAAATTGTTAAGTTGTTGTGTATTCAATGGATTTGATTGAATGGAATTACAATGAGACCGAGTAGAGCCCGCTACATGCGAGCAGATCGGGTTATTGATTCTTTTTGTACCATGTCCCCGAACCCACGAATTGGTTACTTGATCAAACTGATCATCTTTTAGTCCACATCACACAGTCCTAATCACACGTGCATATCATACATTCTCATGTTAATCAGTGCCCTTTCCAAAAACAAAAAAAAGTTTTCATTTTCATAAAAAATAAAAAAGGGAAGGGTGCCTTGCATTCATCATACATGCATTCTAGGAAAGATGACCCTGAAATTAGGACATGCATTCGCATTTGCATTCTCTAAAGACCAAGAAAATTCACTAAGGGACTAATTCTTTCTAAAACAGGTGAACTTGTCAACATAGCCCTTGCTCGGCCCTAAAAACTGTTTGTTTGAGCCCCAAGCCTAATTCATCCTTCCAAGTCCAATCCATCCTTCTAAGTCTAATCCATCCCTCTAAGACAAATCCAGCCTTCCAAGCCCAATCCATCGTTTCAAACCCAAACTTTCCCACCTTCCAACACCACCAAGCTAAACCCATCACTTTAACACCATAAAATGGACTCTATCAA
Source organism: Bassia scoparia (assembly GCA_008642245.1). NCBI lineage: Eukaryota > Viridiplantae > Streptophyta > Magnoliopsida > Caryophyllales > Amaranthaceae > Bassia > Bassia scoparia. The sequence continues at coordinate 114,494 of SNQN01000835.1, read as the reverse complement.
AGAACAAATCCAAATACTAGGCGACCAAGTTCAGATCTAACCGACTCCATGCGTGCACTTCAATCTAAAATCAATGACATGGAACGAACCTTGAGCTCTTCTTTGGTCAAACTAGTAGAAAAAATGATCCAGAAATCCATTGACCCCACCTTTCACGAGGACTCGCCTACACTTGTTACCGGTTTTTCTTCCAAACTACCCAAGACATTTTTCAGCTGAAGACATACCTAAGTTAAAACCAACCGATGACCCCCGATTCCATCACAAGGGATTCAAGACCACCAAGTCACTCAAAGGAATCGACCCTATCCTTTTTCCAATGGTCTTTTTGGTGTATTGTATTGATATATGGTTTTTCCCTCTCATTATCTTGCGATAATGATGATATTTGGTCGTCTTAAGGCCCTCTTTGCTACTAATGTTGTTTGTTTAGTGTTTGAATAAGGTTTAGGTTACTTCCATTGATTTGGAGTGATTTTGGGACMTATTTGCAAGCACTACGGAGCTTTGGTAGAAGTGGCAAGGAGCTAGGAGTGGAATAACACAAAGAAGGATCATTGTAGTGCATCGATTTTGATACATGCTCACTCTTTTGGCCATAAGTTATGTTTCGTTTATCGGGTTGGTGCCATTTTAACTGCATTGGAAACTAGACTTCAAGAGCTTCGATTTGATAGGTCACATGTATGAATTAGACCACTAGAGCTCGAGATATGGCTTCTGGAAGGCGAACTACTAAACCCGTCCTAGCTGGAGTCCATCCGATCGGATCACACCTGGTCCGATCGGATCGGGGCCCGATTTCTCTTTTAAAGTCAATTTTTAATTGGCTTCTAATGAGAGGGTAGGATTGTAATTTAGAAGCTTGGTTTAATTTAAAAAATTTTAGATGTTTAAAGGGATTCTAATCCTAATTTTAGAGATTATCTTTTATTCTATCAATTACTCTTGTTTTGAAAACTCAATTACGTATTGTGGAGAGAAGAACCCTAGTTTTTATCATTCATCATTGAGATTCAATAAAGTTCAATCGTTCTTCAATTTCCTTTGCAATTTTGGTAATTATTTATCCTCTAATCTTTTCTAGTATTGCTTTTAATTCGTTTATYCTTTTTATTATGTTTTCCCCAATTGCAATTATCATGTTCAATTTCAATATGAGTAAGTAGTTTAATTTCTAGGGCGATTGGGGATCTATAACAATATGATTGACATGTTTTTGGCTTGATTCGATTCTTGACTTGGCTATTAATCAATTTCCTATTAGATTMTTTTTCATGTTAATTAATTTCGTAGGGCCCGACTTAATTGCTTAATTTGATTAGTCACAAGTCTCTAGATCTAGCGATTGAGACTTAGCACAAGATCAACGTCAATAGGTAGAATGAGACTTTCCTAGGTTGAGAGATATGGTTAGGAGTAGTTCTATGGTTCAATTGATTCGAGAGAGCTTTGACCCTATTTTGATTATGCCTTGTTGTGAATTGCTGATGCCAAATTACTGTTAATTAATGCTATAGTGAACCATAGCCCTAGATTCGTTAATCATATAGTTTAATCTTCATTATTCATCATTTTCATTAGTCTTAATTCGATACAACACAAACCAGATTTCTTTTATTAATTTAGATGCTTTGATTTAGTTAATCAATAGTAGTTGCTTCTTCGTGGATACGATACTATTACCACTAGCTGCAGGTTAGTTCTAATAGGTACTTTTGATAGGCACGCGACAAGTCTGCCAAATTTTGGCGCCGTTGCCGGGGAAGCGACTTTATATATTGATTAATTGTTTGAGTCTGAACTATTTCCTTTTTGTATTCGTCTTGAAGAACGATTCATTGTTCTGTAGGACAATACTTACGATCGCTGCAGTTTCTTTTTTTGTATGCGTAGGTCTTCTCGAACTGGGGGTTTGATTCCTTACGACCCAGAAGTGGAGCGAACGTATCACAAATAAAAGAACTTCACAAGGCGATTGGATTTCTCTGATTCTTCCATCTCTCGTCAGTTTTCGAATCCTTTATACGAAACTGATTTAGAGGATGGGGAATCACAGTCAGTGAGCAATGAGGTAGTCCGCTCTGATTTTAAAGAAATTGCTCAAGAACGATCTCTCATGGACTACTCTCAGCCTGGTCAGAATGAAATTCCGACAGGCCTGACCAGGCCTACTCTAGCGGCAGCTAACTTTGAAATCAAGCCTGCGATGCAGAACATGATTGAGCGCAATCAATTTGGAGGAAATGCAACTGAAGATCTGAACTTGCATATCTCTAATTTCCTCCAATACTGTGGCACTATTAAGCATGCTGGAGTTGAGCCTGATCAGCTCCGTGTTATGTTGTTCCCTTTCTTACTGCGGGACAGAGCTCGATTATGGTTGAACAGTCTTGATCCTGCCTCTTATGCGACATGGGATGCACTCTCTCTTGCGTTCTTTAAGAAGTACTATCCTCCAGAGAAGACTACACAAATGAGGAGTCAAATCACTAACTTCAAGCAGGAGTWTGATGAGACTCTGCACGAGGCGTGGGAGCGCTACAAGGAGCTACATCGTGTTTGTCCTCATCATGGTCAAGAGAAATGGCTCTTGGTTCAGACCTTCTATAACGGTTTGAACAGTGAATCTCGTATTATTCTCAATTCAGCAGCAAATGGGAGGTTCATGAGTCAGACAGTTAATGCTGGATGGAAGCTGATTGAGGAAATGGCCAATCATAATGCTAAATATGGCAATCCTTAAGGTGCGACAAAGAAGACTGGCAAGCACGAGGTTGATCAGATTACTCTATTGATAGCTCAAATATCAGCCATTAATCAGAAGTTATATGACATTAATATGAATTAGTCGGCCTCAGTTGCAGCTGTATCAGGGCCGAGTGAGATGTACTGTGATAACTGTGGGGGGGATTGGACATCTAGCTCATGGGTGTCAATATCCTATGGAACAAGTGTGCGCATTTCAGAATCGTCCCAACAATCCATTCTCTAATACTTACAATGAGGGAATGAGAAATCATCCATATATGTCATACAAGAGTAACAATGTGTTGAATCCTCAACCAGTTTCATAGCAACAACCCCCACAACAGCAACAGCAGTATCAGCCTCGATATCAGCCCCCTCATCAGAAGCCGCACTACAATCAACAGTACAACCAGTAGCAGCAGCAGCCACCGTAGGCCCCAGCAACTGATTCAGCCATAGCTGAGTTGAAAAACATGATGATTTAGATGCAGAAGGATCAGCAAGCTTCTATGATTCAGTTCCAAATGCAAGTCCAACAAGATATTCAATCCTTAGTCACTCATAAAAAGCAGTTGGATACTCAAGTGGCGCAATTGGCTGCATCTAATGCACAGAGGCAGCAGGGTGCCCTTGCTTCGCAACCACAACAGCCGAAGGATAGAGTCAATTGATGAGTCGTTATTTGTACATATTTTAGGTGTATTTTAATGCTTATTTTCTATTGTTTTTGAAGCATTATAGTGTTGTTTTGCATTATTTTAACCTATTTTGGTCACACTAATGCTTCACGGGTAGTTTTTGTGTTTCTGTATATTTGAGGTTCTTTTTGGAGCACTTTTGGAAGCCTTCCGCGCTTAGGTGTGAATTCAAACAATGACATCTTTTTACCTAGTGATTGGATTGAGGTGATTCCAAATGAAGGTGGAAGTACATCTCGAGAGCTTCGAAACGAGTAGTCACAAGATCAATTCTGATAAGAGACAAGAAAGTTATGCCACTTTGAAGTTGGGTAGGCAAGTTGCCAGCCCAAACCCGAGCCCGCGCCGTGCTGTTTGGGCCACGAATCCTAGTACTAAGCTTGTTACCATGTTACTTGTTACTTGAATTTTGTTGCTTTGTGCTTGTTATTACTCATTGCTTTTGTGTAGTTGTGCATGGCAAGTAATGGATTTTACTTGGGAGGAAAGGACCGATCCTTACATTGCATGGAAGCATGGTTTATAGGATATAAGAAATTTATGTTGTTCTTCCACGCCAAGTGGTGTTGCATTGGAGGAAATTAGCTCTGTAGCGTATTGGTGGAAAAATAACCGAGCCTCTACCCATTCTCTTGAAAATACACATCACTTGTCTCCCCTACAAAACACCGTCCAAAAAATCCTCTACCAACAACAAAACCCCCCTTTCATTCAACCTATGCCACAATTGGCTCAATTGGTTAAACAAGTAGAAAGTTCCAACTCTAACTCTGAAAATCAATCTTTGAGTCAAGCTTCTACTATTTGTGATGGGTTGGAGATGTTAGAGGAGGTAGCTACAATGAGAGTTGAGGGGGATTGGAAAAGAATAGTGGATGAGCTTGAGAAAGATTTACATGAGATCAAACCGCATAAAAGTGAGGTGAGTGTTTCAAGGAAGGTGAAAACTGATCAAACTCCATTTCAAATCACTATATCGGGACCTTTAAATGAGAAAAGCATGGATGTGCTTGAGAGGATAACGCTTGATTTGCGTAACTTGGAAATATTAATGAAATATGCATATAGGAGTGTACAATCTTGTACCACTCGGTCCAAGGCATGGCATGACATATTTATTAAGAAAGAGAAGTGTGTAAATCATGACAAGGTTTATCTCCCTCACTCACACCCTCAACCACGACGCAGCACCGCCTCCCCCTCACTCTCTCTTCCCTCTTCTCCCCTCCTTTTCCCCTCGCCTGAAACAGCCCCACTTGCCACCCCTCTTTTCTTCTCTCCCTTTCCCTCTCGTCGCCACGGCACGACGGTGCAAAGCCGCCCCAACCACCACCGTCAGCCCTCCCTTCTCTTCTCTCTCTCTCTCTCTCTCTCTCTCTCTCTCTCTCTCTCTCTCACATCTCACACTTCACTCAAATGTCACTCTTTTACCTCACGAAATCTCACTCTCATCTCATAAAATCACTCAAAATGTTCCATTTCTTTTATCTTAAAGCTTCAATTTTTCATTTTTGAACCTAGAATTCTGGGTTATTTTTTTGAAATTTTTTGGGTTCAATTTCATTCGAAAATTTGGGGAATTTTGAGTGAGATATTGGGCGTTTCCTGGTGCTTTTCGAGTGTATTTTTCTGGGCATTCTCGCAGTAATATGAAGTGGATAGCATACCCACTCAAAAATCCGAGTTTTTTGGGGATATTAGTCACAAAACTTGGAGTATTTACTCATGGTTGGCCTGGTTGCTGCTCTTGTTGCGTGGTTTTGGGATTTTGGGTGTCCAAGGGCTCACAAATTAAGCGTTGCTTACTGCTACTGAATTTTGACTCGAATTTTGGGGCTTTTGCTCGGTGCTGCTGCCTTTTGGGTCGAATTCATGTGCGAAACTCACACCAGTTTGTGTTCTTAACTGCAAAAAGACTGGATTTTTTCTTGTTTTAGGACTTGATTTTCATGTGTTTTGGAGTTGTAATTCACACTCCTTGAGGTACCCCTTTGAACCTTTATATTAAGTCTCTATTTCAGATTTTGATTCATGATTAATTGTATGATTTTGGCCTGATTTTGAGTTATAATTGCAATCTTGTCTTCAAATTTATATATTATTAATTTGCAATTGTGAAACGCTGTGAATTATGCTAGGTTGCTGAAATTTTGGTTTTAAGCTAAGTAAGTGATTTCAGTTTGTATGTAAGTCGAGTTTCTAGCCTTGCTTTGGTTAATGGTGGCTGTGTGAGTTGTGCTTGTGAACTTGGAAGTGCATATTGTTTGAGTGTGCTTGGCTTTTGTGAGTGTGAATTCTGGAAAACTAAATTGAGCTTCTGAACTTGCTTGAATTGTTTTTGATTATTGAATTGTGCAAGTGCTCCTTTTAGTTATGTGTAATTGGGATCTTAAGGCGCTTGGAGTTAGGCCTTTCGATCTATTGATGGTTAGGGAATTTTAGTTGTTAGATTGACTTTAGGTTGTCAATTTGCTTGATTTTCCCTTTGTTGGAGAGTTTTCGATCATTCTTGACCATCATGTGCTTCTAACCTGCACCTAGTGTGGTTTACGATGCTTCGTAAAACCTCACTCCCACCCTTACCGTTACATTGTTATGATTATGACCGTCATGAGCACGGGGACGGCTCCTATTTCTAGCTTGGGGGGATCGCCTTTTAGGCTAGCTTGGGGGAGGGGTTAAGTATTTCTTTTCATTGGTTCGTATTGAGTTCGGTGGTTTGGTCATGTCCATTTATGTTAGTTTTATTGCTTTTTGAGTTTTGTCTTTTGAGTCTTTATTCTAGTTTTGCATTAGAGTACACTTGTACTTAAGTGCTTGTTAGCCCATTGTTTCGCAAGGTTTGTTAGGGCTATTGAGTCTTCAAACGTTGCTTAGTCGTCTTTAGCCTTTTCTTTTCTAGTTAGTTTTGAGTCTTAGGGGAGTCTTGGTTTGACTTTTAATCTTTCATTGGACTTGTTTATGCATGGTATGGACACTTTTGTTTGGGTCGTTAATTCAATCCCTTTGACCTCTTTAGTGCGTAAGAGCCTTTGATTTGATGCTTTGATTTTGAAAGGTTCATGTGTTTGGTCGATCCTCCCTTGTGATTTGATGCTCCGATAGGTGTTCTTAGAACCCGGTGAGAGTTTGAGCCTTCAACTGTCTATGACCATTCATTATCTTTTGGTCTTCATTTCTTGAGTGCTTAGAAGACCCATGACGTGCTTTTATCGAGAACTTGGCTTGTGACTTACTTGGAAAGTGATTTTGGCTATTTTTGTTAGTTTTTACTTTAGGTTTGTTTCACTTCTTTGTTCGTTTGTTGTTTTTTTCATTTTCCCCCTTGTTCCCCGTTTTGAGCCTTAGCCTTCGTTTCTTTTAGCCACATTACAAGCCTTAACCCCGCTTTGTATCCCGTAGCTAGAGAAGCATAGTTTTGGTTCATTGTATATATTCGGTTTGTAATATATTAATTATGTAAATACTAGTAGTTCTAGTTTTTGTAAATATTAGTGGTACTTGTAATGTTTCTTTTAGTTCTCAAAAAAAAAAAAACAAAAAAAAAGGTAGAAAAATTTGCAAAAGATCGTAACTTGCTAGTTCACATTGTTTATCATTCTCAAAGCAAGTGCGATCACCAAAAATATGTTGTTAGTAGTATGTAAATAATTAGTTGCTTCTTCTTTGTTTGATTTTGGGCACTTGTATAGTTTTGTGCCTCGGTTAGTAAGCCGTGTATGTCTTTCCGGAATTGTTTTCGATGCTTAGTGATAATTTTTCTTGATTTGGTTCGAAATTTGATTGTAAATGCTTCTCTTAGGTTTACCACCACATTAACAGCCTTTCCACACCTTCACCAAAGCCCCATTACAACCCCGAAAAGACCACTTGATRCCAAGTTGCATTAAAAGTCACAAGTCAAGCCTATTGAGCGAGCACCACTCACGGGATGTACGAGAGACCGTTCTTCCTCTTCCTACTCTTATCTTTGAATACTCCCTCACGGAGTGAGCTTCATGTCATACGAGTACCTTGAGGAGTTGATTTGATCATGGGAGGGGGTTGGTTTTGCCATGTTAGTCCGAACCTTTCACTATCTTTGGTCATTTCTTTGGTTTGCTAGTCGAGGTCGTTGTTCTCTTCATCCGAGTTAGTGTCCGTTCTCATGCATAATAGAGTCTAGTGTTAGAGTTTAAGTCAAGTTGAGTTTCCTCTTCCCGAGGGACACTTTCATTTCTCCTCCCGTTCCATATTTGGTTGCTTGGGGACAAGCAACAACTTAGCTTGGGGGAGTTTGATGAGTCGTTATTTGTACATATTTTAGGTGTATTTTAATGCTTATTTTCTATTTTTTTGAAGCATTATAGTGTTGTTTTGCATGTTATTAACCTATTTTGGTCACACTAATGCTTCACGGGTAGTTTTTGTGATTTTGTATATTTTAGGTTCTTTTTGGAGCACTTTTGGAAGCCTTTCGCGCTTAGGTGTGGATTCAAACAATGATATCGTTTTACCTAGTGATGGGATTGAGGTAGTTATAATTGTAGATGAAAGTACGTCTCGAGAGCTTCGAAACGAGTGGTCACAAGATCAATTCCGATAAGAGACGAGAAAGTTATGCCACTTTGAAGTTGGGTAGGCAAGCTGCCAGCCCGAATCCGAGCCCGCGCCGTGCTGTTTCGGCCACGAATTCTGCCTTTTTTGGCTGATTTTTGGGCAGCAAACCATCATTCATTCACTCTTTCATTTTCAAGCTTAGTTCTAGTAGTAGTTTCTCTCACTTAGGTTAGCTTAGTTCTTTAATTTCCTCTCAAATTTCTTGTATTTTCTACTTTAATTCTCAAGTTTAAAGCATTGTCAAGTGAATTCCACCATTGTTAGCAAGGTTGAAGCTTTTTGTAATTTTCTCTCTCCTCTAATTTCTTGTTCAATTACTTTGTTGGAAATAATAGTACTTGTTATGTTATTATTAGTTGATTATTTAGCTTCAAATTATTGATTGTTGTTGATTTTAGCTTTGAATTTACATATTTTGAACTCTAAATTGTTGTTATCATGTTTTTAATGGATTGTGAGTAGTTTATTCTAGGGTTTGGGTGAAACCCACATTTCACCATGTAATTTCCATTGCTTGCTTGAGGTTTTTGTTGGTTTTGACCATGACTTGTGTGGTTTAGGAGGTGCAATTGCTAATTACCATGTTTAGCTACCATGGTGGTTTTTCTAGGGACCTTAGACAAAGGAACGAGAGTTGAACTCTTAGGTGAACTCCTCCTAMCTACTTAGATGAAGGAACCATGAGAATAGGGGCCGGATTCTAGGGATGTTACTAGCTTTCGTGACTTTTGTGCTTAAACAGCGGTTTATAACCAAGCCATGAGAATAGGTCTTGGATTGCAAGTGAGGTTCTCCTTGCTAGCTTAAGAGAGTGGTTAAGACCTTTGAAAGTCTCCCCTTGTCGGTTGATCCATGTTAGAATGCCWCATTGCTTGCGTTTGGTTGTTACATGTGTGTTATGTGTGGTGAAACCCGAATCCTAGTCCCGTTAATTGATTGTAATTCACTTTAGGTTAGTAGTGTTCGTGACATCACCATTGACCCAGTTTTAGCTTAGCTAGTTATTCGAAAACAATCCCGGTGTGTAACACCTTTCCCGTGGGTTCGACCCTTTCTTGCCCTACTACTAGTTAGTAAGACTGAGATAGGGTATTTATCTTTGGTAGCCTTGACGACGGGGTATCATCAATGCGATCACCCTTCGTAGTGGCACTATTTACGTAGGTCCACCCATGCCCTCAACTGATGATGGCCCTGATAGTGCATCAAAGGAAGCTGTTGTAGATGCTGAGAAGTCAGCAGATGGAGAAGTAGACAAGGAAGCTGAAAAGGAGGAGGAGGCAGTGAAATCACCTCCTACTGTGGTGCCTCCCATTCAGCTACCTTTTCCAGCTAGAGTTGCCAAGAAGAAGCAGGATTAGCAATTCAACAAGTTCCTCGATGTGGTAAGAAATTTGCAGGTAATTGTTCCTTTCACTGAGTTAGTAACTCAAGTTCCTTCTTATGCTAAGTTTCTGAAAGACATGTTGACTAAAAAGAGGGAATTTAATGCGGTGGAGACTGTTGCTTTTACTGAACAGTGCAGTGCTATAATACAAAATAAGTCTCCACCAAAACTGAAAGATCCTGGATGCTTTTCTATTCTATGTGATATAGGGACTTTGCATATCGATAAGGCATTGTGTGATTTAGGTGCCAGTGTTAGTGTTATGCCCTTGTCGATCTACAATAAACTTAACATGGGGGATCATAATTGCACAAGTATTACTCTGCAAATGGCTGATCGTTTTGTGAAATATCCCATGGGTATTTTGGAGGACGTTCCTGTTCGTGTGGGTAAGTTTTATATTCCTGTGGATTTTATTGTGCTTGACATGGATGAGGATGCTCACATTCTGATCATCTTAGGGCAACCCTTCCTTCATACAGTAGGGGCAATCATAGATGTGAAGAATGGAAGGCTTACTTTGACTGTTGGGGATGATAAAGTAGTTTTAAATCTCTCTAGTGCACTTAAGATTCCCATGTTAGAAGCTTCCTGTTGTAGTGTCGATATAGCTGATCTTGTTGTACAGGATAATGTTCCTCGATCTCCCTATAGAGATCTTTTAGAGGACATTTTGTGTGTTGAGTCTCTTGTAGGTGAAGGAGACCTTGCAGTCGATGCTCTATTCGTTGTACTAGATGGCAAGGAGGAGGGCCGTAAGGCTAAGCTGATGCCACTCCCTAGTGGCCCAGTTTCTGAGGTAACAAAGCCTAAACTAAAACCCCTCCCCTCTAATCTGAAGTATGTTTTCTTAGATGAAAATGAGATGTACCCTTTGATTGTCAATGCTGCACTTGATGATGAGCATCTCAAAAAGTTGTTAGATGTATTGCGTTTTCATATAAAAGCTCTTGGGTACAACATTGATGATCTTAAGGGTATTAGTCCAGATTTTTGTATGCACAGGATTCATTTGGAAGAAGGCCATCGCCCTTGCATWCAAGGCCAGCGGAGATTGAATCCGAATATGCAAGAGGTGGTGAAGAAAGAGGTAATGAAATTACTTGATGRAGGTATTATTTACCCCATTTCTGATTCTAAGTGGGTGAGTCCCGTTCAAGTTGTGCCTAAGAAGGGCGGGACTACAGTTGTAAAAAATGATAAAAATGAGTTGATTCCCACTAGAATTGTGACAGGATGGCGCATGTGTATTGACTTCAGGCGRCTRAATTTGGCTACTAAAAAGGATCACTTTCCCCTTCCCTTTATTGATCAGATGTTGGAGCGTTTAGCTTGCCATAAGTTCTTTTGCTATTTGGATGGGTATTCGGGATTTATGCAAATTCCGATTCACCCTGAAGATCAGGAAAAGACTACCTTTACTTGTCCCTATGGTACTTTTGCATATCGCAGGATGCCATTTGGATTATGTAACACTCCAGCAACTTTTCAGCGATGCATGATGAGTATCTTTTATGAGTTTTTAGAGTCTATCATGGAAGTCTTTATGGATGATTTTAGTGTGTATGGTTCTGATTATGATGCATGCTTGAATAATCTGTCAAGAGTTCTTAAAAGATGTGAAGAGGTAAGTCTTGTGCTGAATTGGGAAAAGTGCCATTTTATGGTCACTGAAGGTGTTGTCCTTGGTCATCTTGTAACTTCTAGGGGCATACAAGTGGATAAAGCAAAGGTGCAAGTGGTYGAGKAACTTCCCCCTCCTGTTAATGTTAAAGGGGTGCAGAGTTTCCTTGGTCATGCTGGATATTATCGCCGCTTTATCAAGGATTTCTCCAAGATTGCGAAACCACTTACGCAATTTTGAAAGATGCCCCATTTGTCTTTACTGACGAGTGTCTTGAGTCTTTTGATAGGATAAAATAGGTGCTAATTTCAGCTCCCATTGTGCAACCTCCCGATTGTAGCCTTCCCTTTGAGATTATGTGCAATGCAAGTAACTATGCTGTTGGCACTGTTTTAGGCCAGAGGAAGGATACGATGCTAGCAAGACGCTTAATGGAGCTCAAGTTCACTATGCCACCACTGAGAAGGAGTTACTTGCTGTCGTGTATGCTCTTAATAAGTTTCGAACCTACCTAGTAGGCTCGAAACTCATTGTTTATGCTGATCACGCAGCCCTGAAGTATCTCCTATCCAAGCAGGAAGCAAATCCTAGGCTCATTCGCTAGATTCTCTTGCTCCAGGAGTTTGATCTTCAGATTCGTGACAAGAATGGAGCAGAGAACTTTGTGGCCGATAACCTTTCGAGGATTCAGTTTGATGATAAGGATCAGACTCTCATTGATGATTCTTTCCCAGATGATCATCTCATGTTCGTTGCTGCTACTACTCCATGGTTCGCCGATTATGCCAATTATTTGGTGGGCCATGTACTGCCTGATGATTTGTCCTATCAACAGATGAAGAAGTTCATGCATGATGTCAAGCAGTATTTCTGGGATGATCCTTACTTGTTTAAATGATGTGTTGATGGCTTATATCGAAGATGTGTTGCGGAATACGAGATGGATGGCATACTCGATCGTTGTCATAAATCTCCTTATGGTGGTCATGCTGGACCATAAAAAACGGTGTTCAAGGTCTTGCAATCTGGTTTCTATTGGCCTCGTCTTTTCAGAGATGCTAGATCGTTTATACTCTCATGTGATGCTTGTCAGCGGACAGGCAACATTTCTATGCGCCATGAGATGCCTCAAAATGGCATATTGGAGGTGGAGATCTTTGATGTGTGGGGCATTGATTATATGGGACCGTTTCCTTTATCTTATGGAAATCGTTTTATCCTTGTGGCTGTTGATTACGTGTCCAAGTGGGTTGAAGCCATAGCCTCTCCCACTAATGATGCCAAAGTGGTCTTGAAGCTGTTTAAGAAGATCATTTTTCCGCGCTTTGGAGTTCCTAGAGTTGTCATAAGTGATGGTGGTTCTCATTTTCATGAGAGGCGCCTTGATACATTGTTGCAGAAGTATGGAGTACAACATCGTACTAGACTTGCCTACCATCCTCAAACTAGTGGGCAAGTTGAAGTTTCTAGCAGGGAGATCAAGTCCATTCTTGAGAAGACTGTGGCAAAGTCTAGGAAGGATTGGAGTATGAAGCTTGATGATGCCCTGTGGGCGTACCGAACTGCATTTAAAACACCTATTGGTATGTCCCCTTATCGCTTGGTTTATGGAAAGGCGTGTCATTTGCCTGTTGAGTTGGAGTATAAAGCTTTTTGGGCGATCAAGAAGCTTAATATGGATGCTAYATTGGTGGGTGAGAAGCGTTTGCTGCAATTGAATGAACTTGATGAGTTCCGTTTGGGAGATTATGAGAGTTCTAAGCTCTATAAAGAAAAGACCAAGCGATAGCATGATAAGAAGATCTTGGATCAAGAGTCCGAAGTAGGAGACAAGGTCTTGTTGTTCAATTCGAGACTTAAACTTTTTCCTGGAAAGTTGAAGTCTAGATGGACRGGCCCCTACACTGTCACCATGGTAAGCAGATTTGGTTCGATCGAAATAATGAATGACGAGGGTGACAAGTTCAAAGTGAATGGTCAACGTATGACGTTGTATCATGAAGGCGCTATGGTGGGTCTTGCGGAGGTTTTGTACCTCGAGGACACATCATCATGAAGGCATTTGGAGGTAATACGTCAGGCTCGTGATGTTAAACAAGCACTTTGCGGGAAGCAACCCGTAGTTTATTGCTTTTTAGAGTAGCTAGTAGCTTAATAATAATAATGTAAAGTAGAGGTTTCGAGTGAGTGAGTGAGAGGGACTGATGTTTATTGCTAAGTGTGCACGTAAAGCAAATGAAAACGAGCAGAATGGCATCGCAGCAAGGCCAATCCGATCAGATTGACCCTGATCCGATCGGATCAGGGGGTCGGATACCCCTATCCGATCAGATGCGCGAGTGAGAAGAAAATGCAATTCGAGGGAGTAAATGGATCCGAGCGGATCACATCTGATCCGATCGGGACATCGAATTCGACAATCCAATCGATTGCGTGGGCAAGGGAGTAAAATTTGAAAAAAATCGAAAACGATCGGATCATGTGATTCCATCGGATGCGAGAATTGAAAATTTTTAGACGAACCTCGATCCGATCGGATCCAACCTGATCCGATCGAATTGACCCATCGGATTGGGTAATCCGATCGGATACGAGGCCAGTGGGAATTTTTTTTGCAAAAGAACGAAAACCATCGGATCGCCTCATCCGATCGGATGCGAGCCAACCAATTTTTCCAAGTGAACCCCGATCCGATCGATTCGACCTTGATCCGATCGAATCACGTCCCCAATTCGCTCAATTTTTCGCGTTTTTATTGGCTGGCGCGATTTCCTAATCCCCTAACTCCCCTTAACCGACCCTCTTCTATCCTTTCTCCTCTTTTTCTTTTCTCTCTCCTCTCAAAGAAAACCCCAAATCCTCCATTAAATCACCACACTCCAAAACTTCAAACCTCCATATCTCCTTCAATTCTCCACCAAATTCCACAAAACTTATACCATTCTCTTCCTTTTTCCATCCTCTATCTCTTCCACCATCTTAATCTCTCTCTTTCTCTCATAATCTCAAACCTTAACCTCCACTATCATTATCCATGGCACCAAGGAAGCAAAGAAGAAGGGAGCCCTCACCTCCAAGTGAAAGTGACGAGGAAAATTAGGAGCTACCGACCCATTTAAGGCACAACAACGATACCACGTCGGATCGTGATTTCCCGAACATTCGATTTCGGGATGGACTACAAAAGGTAAAACTCCTTAATCTAAAACGATGTGGCTTTCGTTCGACGCGATTTATTGACCATGATTACATGAGAACTTTGGTTATTGAATCTGAATTGCGTAAGTTGTTTACTAGAGTTGGGATGGGTGAAATTTATGGGTTCCATTGTTTTACGTATCCTATTATTGCTCTTGAATTCTTGAGTTCTCTTATTGTTATTCAAGCTCATAAAGATGAATTGGTAAGGAAAATACAATATCGCTAGTTTAAAAAAGAGTATCAAATGTCTTTGGGTGCGGTTAATATGATTCTTGGGCTTAAACATTTTCATGATATCGAGTCTCCTGTGCCTATTGTCCCCGATTATACATGGGTAGCACTAACTAGTTTGCCGAGTACTAACCGCCAAAAATTACATGCTGGCGATATTAATCAACCGGTGGTTAGGATTTGGCAACGTTTCACTGCAGGTACCATACTTGGCCGATATGAGGCCAACAACATGAGGTACGAGGAACTCCATATCCTCGGTGGCTACCTTCGTTCTGACCTTGCCACTTATAAGGTCAATGTGGGACATCACTGTGTCCTTCATATGTTCAAGGTTGCTAATTCTGCTGTCCCAAAAGCACATGCAGAAATTGTGTTTGGGGGATTAGCCACCTTGTTTGCTCGGGATATCCCCGAATTTAATGAGTCTAGGTTTGCTGATTATCGTTGTGCAGATTCGTCGTACCTCGACTCGTACTACCTAATGTATAGTCTTCGTTGGGTAGTGCGAAACGGGGGGGCTAAAATGGGTCCTAACCAAGGACTCTAAGGGGACTCATACTTCTCTTGCTACTATTCTGAGCCCCCATACTGCTATTTCTCCCAATGCTCCACGGTACCAGTTGCTTCCTAATGGGCAACTACCGAACGCTGAGCCTGAGCTACCTGAGCCCCAACCCCAGCACCTGTGTGCCTCTGATTATAATGCTTTAATGGAGGGGATTAACAATATTGCTATTTCTCAGACTCAGCTGAATAATAGGTTTGACGCGTTTGACACGCTTTTAGGCACTCTAGAGTCTAACTCACACCTTGTTATGTATCTGATGTATGATTATTTTGCTAGGCAAGGCAATGTTACCCCTACAGGTCCTCACCCCTCTTAGTACCCTTACCTTGTGGGAGGGATTTGGTGAGCCAAGTGGCAGCGGCGACGGCTTTGGCGGAGGTTTTGGGAGTACTCAACAAGGCGGTGGTTCAGACCATGGCTTGGATGATGATGATGATATGGATTGAGGTGCTTGTTTCCTTTTCTCCCCTAGCATTGAGGACATTGCAGGATTTGGCTTGGGGGAAAGAACAAGCACCATATGTGGATGGTGGTGGTTCGAGGTATGATTTATCGCTTTTTAGTGTAGATTTTATCGCTTTCTAGTATAGATTTAATTGCTTTGTAGGATAGTTGCAGGGTTTGTACCACTCATTAGGAGTAGGAGTTTACTTGCAACCAAAAAAAATGTATTGTTTTCTTAGTGTAGTTTAGAAAAAATTTGGATTCTCTTGAAAACCATGTCTCCCTGTGCCCCATTATTTGAAAAAAATTTATGCTTGTGATGCTTGAACTCGACCTTAGTGAACATGTGATTGTTTTTCTGATTCCTTGACTGAATTTGATTAACATGACTTAGCTTAATGTGTCTTTGAAACGAGGAAGAACTGAACTTGAGAGGATTTGAGCCTAATTCTATAATCATTCTTATCTCCTTCTTGTGTGTTAATTCCTGGTGCGTCACTGTCTCTTAATCTTGGCTCGGTACTTGTCTGTTTGGCTATTTGGTCGTGTGTTGAGCATGATAGGAGGCTTTCCTTGTTATGAGTCGTGCTTCCGTGTTTAGAAACATTATATTATCCCTTAATCCCTGATTTTGAGCCTAATTCCTTTCATTTCATGATTACCTGCAGTACAACCCATGTTGGCCTTGTTCTTGTAACCCAAGTTTAGCTTGTGGGAGCATATTGGAGGTTGGTGTGTGTTTCGTGGGTGCTATTTTGGAGGCTCGTGTTGGTGGATATTTGGAGTGGTGTTGTGTTTCATATTTGGTTCCTTAGCTTGAGTGTCGTCATCGTTTCTATGTATAGTGCAAGGCAAAAGTTAGTTGTATTCTTTAGTTATTCTCCATCAAAAAAAAGAAAAAAGGATAAAATTTGAAAAAAGTGAAAAAGAAAGAAAAAATCCAAAAAAAAGTTTTATTTTATAGTTTATTAGTCAAATAATGCATTTGCACTTGTGTTTTGTTGTAACAAAGATGATGATACGATGTGGTTGTGGTTCTTGGAATTGGTTGGTTTTGGTTACTTGAGTTGGGGTTTGCTTGGAGTTGTCTTAGCCTTATCACTTGGCTATTTGAGTTGATTGATGAATGCTCCCTTAAGTTAGACTCTTATCTCACATGTCCCAAAATTTATCCTACCCCTAACCTTAGCCCCATTACAAGCTATTAAAAGTCCTCACTTGATAAACATGTGTCCTTTCGTGTCTTGTAGATTGAGTACTTTGCCAAGGTCGTTGAGTTGTGTATGCATTTCAAGTTGACTTGTAGGTTGAGTGCTATTGTCATCCCTGTCAAACACATGAGTGTTGGTAGGATGGGAGTGTTGCCTTTAGTGATCTAGGCAACAAAAGTTGATTCATGTGCACATTTTATGTGCATGTGGGGTGGTGAGCGCTTGGGTTCATTTTTTAACCCACCGCACAAAGAGAGGAGTACCACTAGCGAGAAGTTCTTCCTTGATTCCTATTCTCTCTACTTGATGGCTAGTTGTGTTTTTGATGATTCATGTTCTTGGATAGGCATTGAGTTACTTGGGATCCTTGGTCGGGGAATTGGTCATGAGTGTTTGCGATGTTGCTTTTATGGGGTGAGACATGTTTGATTTGAAATCCTAGATGAGCTTGCTTGAGGACAAGCAAGAGTTTGGCTTGGGGGAGTTTGATGTATTGTATTGATATATGGTTTTTCCCTCTCATTCTCTTGCTATAATAATGATATTTGGTCGTCTTAAGGCCCTCTTTGCTACTAATGTTGTTTGTTTAGTGTTTGAATAAGGTTTAGGTTACTTCCATTGATTTGGAGTGATTTTGGGACTTATTTGCAAGCACTACGGAGCTTTGGTAGAAGTGGCAAGGAGCTAGGAGTGGAGCGACACAAAGACGGATCGTTGCGGAGCATCGATTTTGATACATGCTCACTCTTTTGGCCATACATTATGTTTCATTTGTTGGATTGGTGAGATTCCAACTGCATTGGAAACTAGAATTCGAGAACTTCGATTTGATAGGTCACATGCGTGATTTGGACCACTAGAGCTCGAGATATGGCTTTTGGAAGACGGACACCTAAACCTGTCCTAGCTGGAGTCCATCCGATCGGATCACATCTGATCTGATCCGATTGGGGCCCGCTTTCTCTTTTAAAGTCGATTTTTAATTGGATTTTAATGAGAGTGTAGGATTGTAATTTAGCAAGCTTTGTTTAATTTAGAAAATTTCAGATGTTTAAAGGGATTCTAATCCTAATTTMAGAGATTATCTTTTATTCTATCAATTACTCTTGTTATGAAAATTCAATTATGTATTGTGGAGAGAAGAACCCTAGTTTTTATCATTCATCATTGAGACTCAATAAAGTTCGATCGTTTATCAATTTCCTTTGCAATTTTGGTAATTATTTATCCTCTAATCTTTTCTAGTATTGCTTTTAATTCGTTTATACTTTTTATTATGTTTTCCCCAATTGCAATTATCATGTTCAATTTCAATATGAGTGAGTAGTTTAATTTCTAGGGAAATTAGGGATCTATAGCAATATAATTGACATGTTTTTGGCTTGATTCGATTCTTGACTTGGCTATTAATCAATTTCCTATTAGATTGTTTTTCATGTTAATCAATTTCATAGGGCCCGACTTAATTACTTAATTTGATTAGTCACAAGTCTCTAGATCTAGCGATTGAGACTTAGCACAAGATCAACGTCAATAGGTAGAAGAGACTTTCCTAGGTCGAGAGATACGGTTAGGAGTAGTTCTATGGTTCAATTGATTCGAGAGAGCTTTGACCCTATTTTGATTATGCCTTGTTGTGAATTGTTGATGCCGAATTGTTGTTAATTACTGCTATAGTGAACCATAGCTCTAGATTCGTTAATCATTTAGTTTAATCTTCATTATTCATCATTTTCATTAGTCTTAATTCGATACAACACAAACCAAGATTTCTTTTATTAGTTTAGATGCTTTAATTCAGTTAATCTATAGTAGTTGCTTCTTCGTGGATACGATCCTGTTACTAGGGTTGTGTAGAAATTTCCGATTCTGATATTCCGGTACGGTATACGGTTTTTTTTCGAAAATTCGGACTTCCGATCCGGTTTTTTAAAATTCAGAAAAACCGGACCGGATATCCGAATTTTTAATTCGGAAACCGGACCGGATTCGGAATAATATTAATGACAATTCGGATATCCGGTTTTACGAATTATTGGGCTTAAAGCCCAATTCATTTTATCAAACATTCACATTATTGGGCTTTTCAACTATAACGATTCACATTATTGGGCTTATCAACTTGTTCGTTGGGGAATTAACTGATTATATACAAT
This sequence comes from Bassia scoparia, assembly GCA_008642245.1. NCBI lineage: Eukaryota > Viridiplantae > Streptophyta > Magnoliopsida > Caryophyllales > Amaranthaceae > Bassia > Bassia scoparia. The sequence goes on along the minus strand of SNQN01000835.1, from coordinate 95,621 downwards.
AATCCGTTGTACATAAAATATGCATAATCACAATCAGATGGGAAATTAAAGGTAATATAGTAATATAGGTTTATGATCTTTCTATACAAGTTCCAAGCCCTTGATTATAATATACAAGTAATTCCGTACTCCTAATTAAGATACAGGTAATATAGTAATATAGGGTTATCATCGCCGTTTAATCGGATTCGAATATCCGGTTTTCCGATCCGGTTTTTTCGGATATTCGGATATCCGGATTAATTCGGACCGGAATCGGATCAAAAAAACAAATTTCCGAAAATTCGGACCGGATAATTTTCGGTATCCGGTTTTGAACACCCCTACCTGTTACCACTAGCTGCAGGTTAGTTCTAATAGGTACTTTTGATAGGCACGCGACAAGTCTGTCACTTTTCCCTCTCTTTGGAACCAATATGCCAAAAATGGTTCTTCTCACTTCTTGAGAAAGAAACAGTTACTTGGGAAACATCGCCTGTGCATTCATGACGCGATATAAGGGTAACATTCAGACCTAAACTTCATTTCGAGAGCTCAAGATCCTTATGCATGGGGAGAAGGAGAGGTTCATCACCTATCTAGCTAGATGGAGAGAAGTTGTTGCGACACTAGTTTCCGCTCCCACTGAAGAGGAAATGGTCAAAACCTTCATTGACGGCCTTCAGCCAAAGTACAAAGATCATCTAAAGTATCGAGGCCTCACTACTTTGACAAAGGTTTACGACATTGGAATAGTCAGAGAGGACGACCTTCTTCAGGAGACTACCGAATGGTAAAAAAAAAGAGTCAGTTCGGATTCCAGCTTTAGGATTGAGTCGGAGTGTCCCTCCATCTAGACCATTTGTCATGTCTTTTTTCTTTTTCGAGTCTATGGCATTAGGATTAGGATTTATTTCTACATTTATCCTATGTGCAATAAATTCATTTGGAATCAATAAAAATTTCATTTTTCTTTTCATTCTTTTTCTAGCCTCCATATAGTTTGTACTACAAACTTTAATGGAACCAAACTAACTGGAAGAGTAAATCTCATAATCAAATTAACTAATAAACATTGCCGATAGAGGCTCAAACTCCACAAAACAAAATCACTCCTTTCCCATCACTTGTATTCATTTAATCCCTTGCAACCCTTTGAGCCATAAACTTTTTCACTAAGCCTATCTTTCTTTCATCACCCACATCTACCTAACCGTTACGAAATCAAATGGTGCATCATGTTCAAAATCAAGTAAGATCCAAAGTGCAAGAAAATCAAATTCAAAATTTAAAGTGCAAATTCAACTTCAATTCAAAATCCAAGTTTAAATCAAAGTTCGACTACAAAAAAAAAAAAAAAAAAAAAGCACAATTCGCACAAAGGGGGCTACATTGGGAACTTTGAGCCTTTTCCTTTCTTTCTTAACCCTTAACCATAACCCACAAAATACCTCTCACACGACGCTGTCCCAATCACAAACAAGAACTACGACGGTTTGATTCCAAAAGGATACATAGGAGCCCTTTTCTCAACGTCTGACCCAATACCCAATTACATTTTGAAGGACACTCTTCTAGTTAGTTTGACTCCCTTAATGGTGGTAGTACAAATTCCTAGCATAGCACTCGACATAGACTCGAGCTTGAACCAACATCATATAGCCAACCACATCAATTCCCCATCCKSTCACCTCTAGTCACAAATTCTAGCCTTTTCTTTTCTTGAACTTTAAGTCTATTCTTTCACACAACTTAAGGGATTCTCTTCAACTCTTCCTTAGGATATCACATCGCAACACTCTCCATGCATTCTCCTGGAATCATCACATCAAAGCATCTCGCATTTCCCCTTGCTCTCTCATCACATAGGTGATCAACTCAAGTAATCGATTCTAGCAACCCTTTCCCATGACACAAACCTCAACCTCGACCTATCCAATCACGTTCACAAGCTTGGCAAAGATGGGGGGCTCACCCACCAAATTTACTATCAATACCACAAACTAAGCCTTTCTCATACACCCAAACCCCATGGGTTGGGGGCTCACTTGCGATCACAAACAATATTCGAATGGGGGCTTGAGACGACTTTGTCTAACACTTTTAAAACAAAACATATTTCCTTGGTCATCTCATGCATTAGGATAGATTTGCGTTACACATATTGTCATTGCACATACTTAATAAGCACTATCATGCATATATACATCATCATTCAAACATCATGCATATACATCATTGCACAAACACACTATGCAGGCACATTGCACAAACACACTATGCAAACACATTACACATTGCACCACCTCTACATGAGGCTACGACCCATCTTATTTGAGCTGTCAAACCGCCTATACAGCATTCACAACTACATGCAGACACCCTACACATGCCCATATGGCATTCATCGCTTTACGCAACTATCTACTCACACATGCCTATACGGCATTCCTCGCTATACGCGATTGTTGCTATACGCAACAATATTCCCAAAAAGCCAAGGTCCTCCGTAGGGAAGGCATCCTGAAGAACGAGGCATTTCTGAAAGACATATATACACACATTTGCCCTTAGGCTAGTGCTTGCCGAAGGGAGACATCCAAAGGTTAATGCTTACCGAAGGATATTCACAAACATCATTAGCACCCCTAGGTTAGTGTTTGCCGAAGGAAGACTGTAGGTCGCGGGCCAACCCCGCAGGGGGGCTTGCTTGGGCCTACATCGATATGTGTGTGTTGTGGGCTTGAGCCACAGAACCCGCACGTGAGTGCGTTGGGGAAGTGTTGTCGAATAAGGGAATCGCCACCGTGCCTATAAAGGTTAATCACGGACGCCCGAAACGTTGGTGCCAAAACAATGGCCCCACGTTCTGATCCAGTAACCAGTTTGTGGGTTCGGGGACATGGTACGGATTGAATCTTTAACCCAATCCGCCCGCATGTAGCGGCCTCTACTCGGTCTCATTGTAATTCCATTAAAACACAATTATTGGATGCACACAACTTACATATTCAAAACCTTATTAGCGCACTAGCCCTAAAAGTTACTACAACAGTGGGTTTCTATTATGCACAAACAACTACCTAGCTTAGAAATTGTGATCACTTGATATTAGTCAAATTAAAAAGGTGCCTAAAAGCCGGTTGTCCATGATTAATCTTACTTTAATATGATTCACATAATTTCCGGTCTTTATTTAAAGAGCAAACGAAATGTAATACAAAACATATATACAATATGCATATACAAATATACATCACCCTTACCTTGTTGCTGCAAACAAACAAATCGTTAGAAAATATTAAATATAATGATAGGGCCTTTGATCGATCCGCTAAACAAATCAAACAAACATGTTAGTATTGATGAAGAAAGCGCCCCGTTAAAGCTTGCTATACAAAATGCAAAGAAGACGTTAGTAATGACAAAAAATGTTAATGACAACAAGGAAATGAGAAGGGTAATAGAGTTAATGAAAAACGAAAACAACCAGAAATTGATAAATAATCCTACATATTTACATGAAGCGATTAAAAAGGTGGGTTTCTACATTTATTAGTTGAATTGAGACTCGAATAGTTATTAATCAAGTTAGAAYYAAGCGAAAWMGAGGTTTTGGGTGAGTAACCTCAGAGTTATACCTTGATTTCGCTCGTTGATTTGATTTAAAAAGACGTATTAGAACTCGTATTTTGTGTTTTAGTGGTGAGAGAGTATGAGTGAGAGAGCAAGAGAGTATGCAAAGCCTAGCAACGTATGCCGTGTAAAGTCCTCCTAAAACTCGAGAGGCAAGGCCGTATTTATAGGCGCGAAGGCACAAAGTGAGCGTATATACGCTCATGGTGAGCGTATATACGCTCATGGGTGAGCGTATATACGCTCACCAGCATGAGCGTATATACGCTCATGGGGAGCATATATACGCTCCTGGGGAGCGTATATACGCTCCTTTGAGCTATATACGTGCAGTTATTTTTGCCTTATTTCGAAGATTTTTCTTATTCTGCAAGATTACGGATGAATCTAGACATCCCCTCCTCCAAGAAATACAATTCTAGGGAGTTCTAGGGGATTCCGGAACATTCCGTGTATTTGTTTGGTATTTTCCGTATTTTCTGCGTATTCCCTACATATTTTGATATTGTAAATATTGCAAAATTCATAGAAAATCGTAGAAAAATAAAAAAAAATAATCTAAAAATACTGGTGAACTCAGAAAAATAAGAAGAATGAAAATTCATGAAAATCACCAGTGCAAGTTGTTTAAAAAATCTTACAGTTAACAGAAAATTCCGAAAAATAGAAAATGATTAAAGAAAATTCTTTTGGCCTCTTGATTGACCTTTGCCTCGTGATTTCGAGTGTGAATTCACATATTATGAACTTTCTACGAGTTCAGCTGCGTCTTTTCGGAATCGAATCGATCACGAAACGTGGTATGTTTCATCATCGGTTACTCATTTGGGGAGACACATTTAGGTGTCTACAAAGACATCCGAAGGTTAATGCTTGCCGAAGGATATTCACAAACATCATTGGCGCCCCTAGGCTAGTGCTTGCCGAAGGGAGACATCCGGAGGTTAATGCTCATCGAAGGATATTCACAAAACATCTTGACGCCTTTAGGCTACTGCTTGCCGAAGGGAGACATCCGAAAGCTAATGCTGACCGAAGGATATTCACAAACATCATTGGTACCCCTAGGCTGTCCTTGTCGAAGAGAGACATCCGGAGGTTAATGCTTACCGAAGGATATTCACACACACACTAATCACATCCCCGACATTTATGCTCACTAAAGGGAAACCTCTGGAGGTTAATGCTTACCGAAGGAGATTCATACATTAACAACATCGCCCAAGGATCCAGGCGCTTTCGAGGGAATACAACTGCATGGGATGCGGTAGCAAGTATAACTAATTGTTGTTTTGCAGGTACCACCCGGCGAAAAGGATAACTTGAGATCATAGAACGTCTTGAGCTATCCTCCGTCCCGAATCGAATACTTTAACTTTCGTCTTACGAGAAAAAGCTTCTCTCCAGACTTTGCCAAAGTGAGGGCTTTTGTAGAAACCCAAAAGTATCTCCCCAAATAGAATAGTCGATGAGGAAAAGTACAACATCTCGAAATAGATTTGATTCCGAAAGTTGCGACAAAATCCATAAAACACATCCATTAAACCACATCCATTTGCACAAGTTGAATTAAAGTTAAATTGAAATCATACGCCGAGAGCACAATAATAGGCGGAAAGTATTTTTTTATTTTAATTATTTTCTTTTTTAGGTTGTTTTCTTTATTTTTCGGATTTTTTAGAATATCTACCATTGGTTATTTTCTAATTTTCACTTTTCATCATGTTCCTCTCATTTTTTTTAGTTCGCCAGTGTTTTTAGATTATTGTTGTGATTTTTCTTTGATTTTCAATGAATTTTACAAGTTTTATAAAATGATTTTCGAAAATAAATTAATTCAAAAATTTGTAGATAAATTTAGAAAATTTGGGAATTTTTTGAAGTATGCTAGAAGATTGATCATGTGTTATCCACATGTGAATAAAGGTTAATTGGATAGTGGATTAGATGCAAAAACACGGATATTAATTCTCGAACGAAAAGATAGGTAAACAAATAATTAAGCAAGTCCACATCAGCTACAACCGTATATACGGTCCTCAAACTATATATACGGTTCTATCCGTATTCCATATATCTTTTTTTTATAAAGAGGAAGTTGAAAAGAGTGTTGAGAAAAGTCATGAGAAAGTGGAGACTATCTTTGAGGAGAAAGTGGATGAGGAGGAAACCCTGTGTAAGCCTACTAGCAGGAGAGGGAGGGGCAAGGGTAGAGGAACTCCAAGGAAAAGTGGGAGGAACACCAGAAGAGCTACTGAAAAGGAGTCAATGGCGGCATTCTTTGATATTGATGTTGATGAAGATGTACCTAAGCCAACGGAGCCTACTGTAGCACAAGTGCCCCCAATTACTGAAGAGGTCAAGCTAGACACCTAGGGAAGTGGACCTCTCCTAGCTGATGGACAAGGGTTTGAAGTCTTTTGTTCCTCTACCATCACTAAGGAACTAAAGTCCCTCCAAGGCTCGATTAAGAACTTGGACAACAAGCTTGATGGGGTGTTGACTCGTTTTGGAAAGATAGAGACCATGTTGGAGCAACAGGCTGTCACTTTGCAAATACTGTCAAATGGCCTCAATGATGCATCAACACAGGTTCACAATAGTCAAAAGAGAATCATCAACAAAGTCAACTCTCTCCTGGACCAGTTTGCTAACCCTAATGATGTCAATTGGTCTATAACTAAGTATTTTGGAGTCTGTTGGTTTTTGCGTATCTTTGACCAAGGTATTTTAAACTTTCTTTTGTTGTTGAACTATTATGGGCCTTGATCTTTAATGATTATATATATGTGTGTGTGTGTGTGTGTGTGTGTGTGTGTGTGTGTGTGTGTGTGTGTGTGTGTGTGTGTGTGTGTGTGTGTATGGACTGGACTATTTTCGTGCTTGATTATATGTGTATTGAAAGGTACAACCAATCTACTTGGTACTGTGCTACGAGCTTTATATATATGTTCCATGTTTTTTTTATCAAAGCTAAAAGGAGGAGGAGGAGCAAAACTCTTTGGAAAAACAGGTTGATGATCAAGCTACTACTTAAGTTTATCTTGCCGCTACTTGAATAAAGTATGTATAAGGTATAATACTTAAACTTTCGTGGGTTTCTGTTTCACTTATACATCTTTTGTATATTGTTTTTTCACTAACACACGAAAGGTAGAAAATGTTCTGAAAGGATTAAAGAGTTTGATTGATTTGGCATTCATAAAAAAGGGGAATATTTTGCTGGACCCTAGGTTTTGATGAATGGCAAACAAACCAAGAGCAAACTCATGTGTGTATTTCTAGTGTGTGTATTAAGTGTTGTGATTTTAGGTTCAAAGCTTCAAGGAATCTTAAAGGGATGATGATAGCCTTAGGAGAAGGAAGAAGTCTCTGTGATTGTTGAAGTATTTGAAGAACTCATGGAAGAAGCTTAATTTCAAGGTGGTTCGAGTTCCTTGACATAAATATGACTCGAAGATTGAAGATACTTCGTGAAGAACATCTTGGTACAATAGGTCTAGAAGTTTATATTTTTAGATTTATTGTATAGCTTGATGTTAATGTGTGATAAATTGGCTCAAAGGATAAAAGATATAGAAATAAGGTTTGTGAAATATTATTTATTAATGGATATAAATTAAAGGGTTTATAAAAAGATCGATATTCAAAATAAAACCTAGGTAATTTGTATATATTATGAAAACAATAAAATCTTTTTATAAACTACAAGATTCGTATTTTAGCTATCATTCCTCAGAAGCTCAAGGATCAAGACAAGCAATGGATTCTCTCGTTTTTTTACTTGATATTTCTGTTGTAATTTGTGTGTTCTGGCTTGGTTTGTTTTTCTGGTTTTTGGTTGTGATTTTTGTAGCTGCTGCTGCAGTTGGTTTGTATGTTTGACTGAGCTCTAATAAAAAAATTTCTTACCTTTCTCAAAAAAAAAACTACAAGATTCGTTTCCTGTTAGATATATTTCATAAATAATGTTTCCTATATCTTTGATAAATGTTTTTAATTGAAAAATTTGTTTTTATGATATTTTGCTTAAACGGAACTATGGAAGATGTTTTCCTTTAATTGTGGAAAATCGGTTTGAAAGTTTTAGAGGAAAATGTGTGCAAGTGGATACTTGTTTATCAAGCAAAATTAATTGAGAAATTAAAGGAAGTTAAACTGCTAAATCCTAACAAACCGAGAACGTGTGATTGTGGACTTGTAGTTCAAGTTCCACTAAGCACTACTTCCTACAAAATAAGAGATAGTATAGTGGTGTGCTTACTGCTTTAATTCCATGCTCACATATCACTATAAAATACAATCAGTTGGTAATTCATTAAGACACACATGAGCAAACAATTAATCTCAACCTTTTAATTTACACAAGTGCCAAGCATCTAGGCTATTATTGAGTTCTAAATTGCTTCATCAAGAGTTTTCTTATTGAAAGCTTTGATCTGTTGATTAAAGCAGGTTATGAGTGAGGAGTTCATAATCGAAGGATTTCATAGGAAATTGAGAGATTGAGTGTAGCCAATTGTGGGATTGGTTACGAGGGATTCTTTAGATCGTGGAGGAACTTAAGAAAGGTGTATTTAGATTGTATTAGGTGTTGTATCTTGATATAATATAGTCAAAATCTTGTGTTGCATCAGGTCACAGTTTTGTCTCTTGGCGTTTGTCTTGAGAATTTGTGTTTGGAAAACTCGTGTCTCTTACTTTCTTTTGTTAAGTTTTTAATTCTGCAATATTAGCTCAAGTTCCCTCAAATACAATTCAACCCCCTTCTAATATTGTTCAGTCGATCCAACAAAGAGGCTAGATGCAATGTACTGCATTGCTCAAAATGGAGGAACACTATTGCATATTGTTSCCTATTACGGGGAGTTTGCAATAATTATCTGGTTTGTTCCTTGGGAATTAGTAGGGCTGTACAGAGTTTGGTCTGGACCGTAACCAAACCGCATTTTAACGGTTTGGTTTGGTTTACGATTTATAAAATTACGGTTTGGTTTATGATTTTTTTTGTTAATACGGTTTACGGTTTGGTTTGGTTTTATAAAAATTATAAAAACCCAACCGCAAACCAGTAAACCGTATTTTAATATTTATATAATTTTTAAATAAAATTAWATTATTTTTACATATATAAAAATTTAAAGAAAAAAAATAAAAACAATAATAATCAAAATATCACATAATTTTATACGGTTAAGAGGTTAGATTTAGGGTTAATATTTATTATTATGGTCAATTTATTTAATATTTATGATGTGTTAGCACTTGATTGTTATTTGTAATGTAATATAATTTTAATTCGTTTGTTTCAATCCCTTAAACTTTATTATAAGTTAATCAAGTAATATTTAACAATTTTGGGAAAAAAAATTATCTACTTGTTATAAATCGTAAACCAAACCGCATTATTACGGTTTGGTTTGGTTCGGTTTGGATGCTAATATGGTTTGGTTTGGTTTGAAGAAATGACCAAACCGTATTTTGCGGTTTGGTTTGGTTTGACACTCAAACCGCACCAAACCAAACCGTGTTCACACCTAGGAATTAGTTATGAAAAAAGATGGCAAGGGTGATACGGCTCTTTCAATTGCATCAATGGAAGGACATCTAGAATTCATTGATGAGTTGATTGGTTTGGTAATGAGAAGGTCAAATGTCGAAGAGGAGCAAGGGCAAAGTGCAAATGTGCTCAAAAGATTATTGAGAACAGATAATTACAAGGAAAACACAACATTACATGAAGAAAAATATTGGAAATCACATCCATGTAGCTGCATATTTGATTGAGCTTGACACTGAGATCAAGTATACTTATAATGCAAGTGAAGAAATTCCTTTGTTTTTGGCAATTGAGAGGGGTACTATGAAGTGGCAAAGAAGATCATCGAAAAAAGTCATTTAATTGATTTTAGAGGGCCCTGGGGAACTAGTGCATTACATGCTGCTGTGATGTATGATATGCATGATAAAATTTATGATTATATATGTTTACACACATATACACAATACTTTTTATTATTTTCATTGCATATGCTTACACAGTGCTAATTATTCAAATTGGTAAGTTTATATTTTTTGTAGATGCAGTGGCTTGCCTTGTTGAATATAACAAGGAGTTACTCTGATCTACTGGAAAGATCAGTAATGATAGGGAGTTATCCATTTTGCTTCAAGAAAAGGAAGGTGGAAATGGTTAAAAGCCTAATCCAATATGATCAATCTATCATTTATATGAAGGATTCTAAGGGTTTCACACCTCTAACCATAGCAACCTCTTTAGGGTATCTTGACATGGTTAAGATATTCATGCGTCATGCACCCGATTGTTGCCAATTGTTAAATGCCTTGAGCAGAAACGCTATACATATTACAACATTTTATGGTCAAAGAAGTGTTTTGGAATATTTGCTTAAATTCAAAGAGAATAAGGTTTTGGTGAATCAGAGAGATTCAAAGGGAAATACCCCTCTTCATTTGTCATTTTCTCAACTCAAACATCTGCCTTCACTCGTAAGGAATGAAAGACATGATTTGTGTGCTCGCAATTTACAAAAAAAGACTCCTATGGACCTTTCAGATTCCTTTCCCTCTCATTTTCTAATTAGAAATTGGAAATCCATTTATAAAACATTGGTAAAGGCCAATGCTCAACAAAGTATGCTACATGCTCAAGAGAATTGCAACAACAATGTAGAGTCTGGAATAGTTAGATTGGACATGGAAAAATGATTAACCGAGGAAGAAAGCGAGACACATAAGAAAGCGGGCATGAATATATTGGTGGCCATTTTAGTAGCTACACTCTGTTTTCGAGCCTTATACTCAGTTTATGGGGTTTATAACAACTATAAAAGGCCCTCTAAATTAGAGAGAGTGTCCTTTTATGGCTTTTTCGAAAGCAATGGGATTGCCATGCTTACTTCGGTGGCTGCAGTTATTGTTTATCTATTCATGCCATACTCAAAATATCCACTAAGGTCACTTCTTGATAAGGAACATGTGTCATTGGCAACTATACTGACAATTGCATCCGTTAGGGCTATGGATGTTGCATTTGCAACTGCTTCTATGGCCATCTTTCCAATTTTCCATTGGTTCTTGGCAATATTGCAGCTGTGTTTTCCATTCCATTTTTCATGCTATATCTGGCTTTTGTGAAGAAGAAGTTTACCTTTTGTAGAAGACCTTCCCAACCATCATCTCTAAACTTTTGAATCAAAGACTTTGTTCCACCAACTAAATGCATAGCGTTTAAAATGTCCTGTGACTTATGCTGCAAAGCTTGACAAAGTCCATCTGTAATAAGTCTCATAAGTTCTTCCATTAAATGTAAAATAAATACAAAATCAAACGACAATAATTTTTTAAGAGCAGATTTTGCATCCCCACGTTGAGAATATGTCGCTCGACGATCAATGGCTATCTTCTCAAGGACTGTTCGAGTTGCATTGAACATTCTTATAACACTACAAATAGACTTATAATGAGAAGTCCATCTAGTATCTCCAAGACGTTGTAAAGTGCCAATTTGGTTCATTCCCTTTCCAGTCTCAACCTCTTCAATTTCAATTAGATTCCCTAATTCTACAACTTGTCTTTCTTGTAATTCATCATGACGCTTGGACGAAGAGATAACAGTCTTCACAATTAAATTAAGATCTTTGAAAAAATCATGAACCTCGGCTACTTCTCTTGCGGCAGCAATAAGAGCTAGTTGTAATTGATGTGCTATACAATGCACATAATATGCATAACGACAATCTTTCAAAAATAATGCTTGTAAACCATTCCATTCACCCCTCATATTACTAGCTCCATCATAACCTTGTCCTCTCAAGTATTGAATGCTTAACTCATTATTAGATAAAACAGTAGAAATTTCCTTTTTAAGGGTTTGGGATGTTGTATCCTTAACATGAACTAGCTCCAAAAATCTCTCACGTAAGAATCCATATTCATCAACAAATCTCATCACAATAGCCATCTGTTCTCTTTTAGATATGTCTCGAGATTCATCAACAATTATGCATAATTTAGATTCACCAATTTCTCTACGAATTTCATTTGCACTTTTTTTAGCAAAGACATGTAAAATCTCTTTTTGAATGTCAGGAGATGTTTATTTAGCATTTTTCGGAGCATTCTCAAGCACAACATCATTCACATCTTTGCTATATGATGCTAAAATTTTTAACATCTCTAAGAAGTTCCTTTGATTTTTTGAATTTTTACTTTCATCATGACCTCTAAATGCACAATTCTGAAATGTAAGCCACCGCACTATATCTATGGAAGCTTTAATCCTTTTACAATTATCCTCAACCTGTTTTGGACTTGCCTTTTCATATACATGATCAATTTTTCCTTCAGTATTTTGCAAATTATTCCAACATAAAACTGAATATTCATGGGCTGAGTTTGTGTCTTTTCCAACATGAGTTCGAAAAGAACAATCTTTTCCACCAATCTTTTTCCAATTTTGAAATCCTTGTATAGTGAAAGCATCTTTCCCACTTTTTCCTAAAGGGTCCTTTCCAAAGAGAAAACATGGGAAACAATAAGCAGAATTGGTAATAGGTGAATGCTCTAGCCAAGGGTATTTCTTAAACCAGCTAGCTTGGAATCGACGTTGATGATCAGTCTTACCAGAAGAAGGAAAATTAGCTAGAGAAATTTGATATGCCCCATAATTGATGTATGCCCTTGCCATTTCTTCTTGTTTTTCGGGAGGATAACTACTATTTGGCTTTCGTAAAGCAGGATCACGCATTAAATTAAAGTAGTGCTACCAACCTTAATTGTACATTCAACTCTAGGATTAAGTGAAGGTCGTTCATTGGAAATTTGACTAGAAGTACTCATATTAACATCAACTGTTGGTCCAATATCATGATTAGGATTTGTGTTATCCTCATTAATATTTGTGTCATCAGCATCTGTTTGAATATTAGGATTTGCTTTTGTAAAGTATAAGTCAATTGTTTTCCTCTTCATATTTGACCTAAAAATTGGGTTATCAATCAAAAGTATAAGTAATTTAGAACAATTAATTCAACATAGAACAAACTCAAGAAAAAAATATAATATAAAACTGTACGTATTACAAAATTAACAAGGAAATACTAACAATTAACAAGTAAAAAAGTGAAATTGGACGGATTTGGACCTAGTAATGGAATATTACGATTTATGAAGTGTGCAGTACATGCAATTAACAAGAAAAAATATATGAACACTACAATTTACGAAGTGTAATAAATACAATTATACAAATGGAATATGGAATGAAAAAACAAAAGGAAAAAAGGAAAAGGAAATATAAAAAAATATGAAGAGGTGGAAGAGCTATGTGCATACCTAATACCTTGGCTTTGATGTTTGATTATGATTGATTGTTGATAAGAAAAAAGTAAATTTAACTTTTGCACTTTAATAAGTTTAATTAATTGATAAAAAAACTAGGTTGTACTATGTAGGTTGTAGGTGTGCAGTAGTGAAGGGGGCTATGGGCTATGGTGTACTTTAAATATTTTAATTACTTATAGTTGGGCTTAGATACATCAAGTCATTTCTATGTGGCTATAGGCATTGCTTTATTTATTTGTTTTTTTTAATGAAAATGGGTCGGGCCTACTCACCTCAATTTTTTTGGGCTCATAAGGGGAGCCTTGGCCCCTGCTGCCCCCCCCCCCCCCCCCCTCTCTCTCTCTCTGCCCCTGAACGAGTAGTTCAGAATGTGCTGGAAGAATCCGCAAAAGCCAAAGACCATATGATGTACTCATGCTCATCGACTGCAAAAATAACTGTTGTGATATCTGGCTCTGGGATGAACACTGACAACTTGAGAATGTGGTTCTGAAATTATTCTATATGTAGTTAACAAATCTCCGTCTAGCGAAACAATCTTTGGTGAAAAATCCAAGTTTAAGTACTGTATTTCATTTCTGCAACATGCTAATATCATCTTGTAAAGTGGAACATCTCCACCTGATTTAGAAATTTTCTAATTAGTAACTCTACCTTGCCTTTACTCGCCCCTGTGTTTGTCTACTTACCTATGTCATAGGCAACTCCTACTAGCTAATTCATAGTTAAATATTTAGCTTGCAACAATTCTCAATTTTTGATTATCGATCTATCACATGTCACAGAAATTTGAACAACCATTATAATATGCCTGTTGATCTGCACTGTTGGGTATGTTGTTGTTGTTGATAACTTTGCACTGTTGGGTAAGCATTAGCACTGTCTACTTATCCTTTAATTGTTGTTGCTGATAACCCTGCACAATTGGGTATGCTTATGATTCGCTGCAATGCCAACCTATCTATCATATTTAGGTTATAGATTTACAGTGGATAAGCACACGAGTGGCTCTCAGATTGCTATTCTTGTTTATTGTGATTTAGTATAATTTTATAAAGTCTGTTTTGGCATCATGGATTAATAAAACTATCCTCTGTGCTCAAAAAGCCTATTCGAGATTATTGGTAGCATGTGTGTGTGTGTGTGTGTGTGTGTGTGTGTGTTGTGTGTGTGTGTGTGGTGTGTTGTGTGTGTGGTGTGTGTGTGTGTGTGTGTGGTGTGTTTAGTGTGTGTGTGTTGGTGTGTTGTGTGTGTGAGTTGGTGTTGCTCGTTGTGTCTGCACCATTGTTGCTGTGGTTCATGTGAGTAGCTTGAACTTCTGTGTGTCGCTGCTTCTGTGTCTTTGTCTCGTCGTCTTGTGTGCTCATGCTGTGTCGCTTCTTATGTTATTAATCTTGTGTGTACGCGTAGCGAGAACAGCGCACAACAGCAGCCCAACACATCCAACACACACACACACACACACACAGCAAAGCACTGCAACACAACGACACGACACACACGACAGAACAGAACGAAAACCACCACACACACGATTTACGATCCACCATTCAACAATCAACACAGCCCAAACCCAATACCTCAAAGACAGAACATGAAAACATATGAGAACTTTAATCTCAACCATCCATTTAAGCTAAAAAAAATCAGGACCACTCATTTTATGAAATTTATTTCTCCCTTATCTTTCCTTATCCTCTCTCATCCCTCATATCACATTATCACGTACATCAGTACATGCCCCCCTCTCTCATTCCACAATTTCTCTCTCCTCCTCAACTCTTTCTCTCTTCACCAGCCCACCGCCCCACCAGCCCACTGCCCTAACAGCCCACCGCCTCACCTGCCCTCCCTACGCGATCGAGCCCCACCGCACCAGAACCCCCCATTCCCCCTTCTCTCTCCTGCCTCCGCCGCACTAATAACCCCCACCGCAGTACCGCACCTCAACCGTTTCTCTCTCCTCCCTTTGTCGTAAGTCGCGCCAACCATCGCCACCACCGTCACAACAAGCGTCCTAGCCTTCCACACGTGCCAACCATTTGAAACCCTAATTTTGGACTTGTGCGCTAGTTCGTGGTAGTGTCGGTGGTTCGTAGTGTGGGCGAGGGTTTGGTAGTGGTGGTGTTGCGGTTAAATCTGGGTTTGAGGGGCTTATGTGGTGGTTGTGGTTGGCTAGCACGTGGTAGTGGTTGCTAGGTAAGGGTGGTTCATTGTTGGTGAGGGTGAATGTGAGGGTGTGCGATGAGAGTGGTGGTGCGATGGTGGTGTGTTGATGTTGCGCAGTGACTAGGCTCGGTCTTGGATGGCTAGGTTGGGCTAGGCTCGGGGTGGGCTGTGGCTGGGCTCGGTGTGGGGTGGTTGGGCTGGGCTAGGCTCGAGGGTGGGCTATGGTTGGGCGCAGGGTAGGGAGGTAGGGTGGCCAGGCTGGGCTGGGTGATGGTGGCGTGGTGGTGCTGGGCTCGGTGGTGGTGTAGGAGGTGAGAAAGGAGAGAGAAAATGTTATGGAACATAAAGTATAAAATTATAGAACATAAGGATTAAAATTGTCGAACATAAGGTATAAATTTGCAGAACATGAAACCTGAATTTATAGAACATAAGGATTAAAATTTTAGAACATAAAAAAAATTTGCAGAACATGAGAGTTCTCATAGTTCTCACCTAAGAAGAGTTCTCATGGGATTCTATCATGTATGTATATATTATTAATTATATTATTATATATATATATATTATATTTATATAATATATATATATATATATATATATATATATATATATTATATATATATATATATTATATTATGTATGTATTACATGTATATGTATATATTACTCTCCGTATTTTAATTGCAACAAAGTAATGATTTCAGACTCCTAGACAAAAGATGTAAGAGATAATTAGGTAAGCTTAATTGTATTTGGTATTGAAATAATGCAAGTTGCTAATACAAAGGATGAGAGAGGTAGTGGACCCCTGGTTCCTACTACTCCCATGCACATGGGGTTTTTTTTTGGGGGGGGGGGGGAAGCACTAAAAACAAAGTGAAATTCAGATTTTCACTTCCCTCCAAATCAAAACAGTCTAAAATTTTCAATTCCAACCAAACCAAATTTCAGCTTTGTTTTTCAAAATTCCAACCTTCAACATTAAAAATACCCCACCCACTTCTATAAATACTACCCATTGATTTCAAAGCCTTCATTCTCCAAACTAACATCACAGAGCATTCAATGAAGGGAAATTAGTTTTTAGCAAAAAAATCACCCAAAGCATGATATGCGTCATGTGAAATCTTTCGTTCTTTATCCCTAGATTCGTAGAACTTTCAAGGGTAGATGTTACCCTCTTTTATGCCTTCAATTAGATCACCAAGGAACAAAGACTCTTCAACTGAGCCCTCCACAATCATTTGCGCAAAAAGTGGTTCAAGATTTAGCATTTTTAGGGTTCTTCAGAAAAAAGAAATTGAAAAGCAAGTGTGAGATTCAACAAAAAAATGAAGAGAGAGATGCAATTTGAGTGGACATTGAAAAAGAAATGAATAGAGCAATGAATTTGGGATGAAGATCGAGTGAGAGATGAGTGAGATTAGGTTTAGGGTTCGTGACAGAAGAATGATCGAGAAATAAGAGATGGATGATTTTGGCTTTTGAAAATTTTGGGCAAAAAGGTCCAAATCTGCTTTGGTTAGATTAAAAAAGGGAGGGAATGATTTGTTAAGTGGATGTTAGGAAAACTAAACATAAAAATAAGGGTAATATAGTAATTTCAATACAATTTTGTAACCCAAAATAGAAAGTTTATTTTAGTTTGTTGCAATTAATATGATATTTCTAAATATGGTATTTGTTGCAATTAAAACGATACGGATGAAGTATATGATCCCCTTGCGTTATTCCGTATAATTTAAGACCATACCTTGATTCAGCTCTATTATTGGGAGGAAGATGGTGTCCTCCCTTCAAAAAACCAAAACTACCCTTAATGAAATTTCAATATTTAGAAAAATCACAAAAAAAAAACATTTCCATTTTCAAATTTGTCATATTAAACAAGTTAAATATGGTATATGCATCAAATTATCATTAAGGGTAACTTAATCTATATTGGAATCCACATAAAATGTCTATTTTACCCTTAAAAAGATGTTTGTACTTTGTAAGTTGTTTTGTTTTTTGTGACCAATTAAAAAAGACTGCATTGACTATGTAAATTTATTAATGAACATTTTAAATAAATACCAATTAACATCACTTAAAAAATCATTAAAATGATTTTTTTAATTTTTTATGTTGATAATGGAAAATTAGGGAAATTTCTAATCAAACTTGTAGATTGATTTAATAAATCAATCCAGTGGCATATTTGTATTGAGTTCTGTGATTATGTGCAACTTTTGGGTTAATTAGGTAGGATATATTTTGACCCCAAAAGTTGCACATAATTACGAAACCCTATACAAATATGTCACTAGATTGATTTATTAAATCAATCTCCAGGATTGTTTAGAACACCCCATAAAATTAGTTATCAAGTAATATACTTCATCATAACTTTATGTCACAACATTATTTTAATTTGTAATACATAGCTTATAAATTATTACTTTAGAACTGTTTTTATAATTTGTAATTTTGTACATCAGTGCACGCATCGCGTGCATAAAAAAACTAGTACTTCTATAGGGTAACTGATCGAGCTGCAGGCTGCAGCTATATATGTACTAGTCTTTATATGCACGCGATGCGTACGATAACTTTTCTATTCGTAGACTTTTAATAACAAAATAGTGCGACAATTTAATATACCGACAATTCAATATTTTTACACACTTGTATGAGAGCTTTCAATGATATGTTGCCTTGTCTAGTATTGAGTTTTCAAGCTTACTTTCAAACTTCATACAATTGTCTAAAAATGGATACCTCCCTCCCATATTCAGAAACTTAGCCTGTCACCCTTGAATTCTTGCCTTTGTTTTATTGAGCATTTCCAAGTAATCACTTTTTTTTAACTTATTAGGACAGATATTGATACCTAGATATTTACCAAAGGTAGTTGCACCAAGAATGTTACCAGCAGAAGCAATAAGTCTTCTAGTTCTATGAGGAAGCTTAGGAGGAAAAATAATTGTGGACTTTGCTTGGCTTATGAATAAACTTGAAAAACGACCAAACTCATCAAGAGTGTCAAGAATAATTTTCATATTTTCAACAGAAGCTTTCCCAAAAAGGAAAATATCGTCTGTGTAAATAAGATGAGAAATCAAAACATCTCTACAGATTTTAATCGGTTGCCAAAGTTTGGAAGCAACTCTTTGTTCAATCAAAATAGAAAGTTTTTCAAGGCACAAAACAAAGAGGTAAGAAGAGAGAGGATCCCCTTACCTAATACCCCTAGAAGGCTTAAAAGACTCGGCGATTTCCCCATTCCACAAGACAGATATACTAGGATTAGTCACACAATCCATTATGAGATTAATCGAATTCATAGGAAAGTTCATGCCAATTAGGGTTTCATGAATAAAACCCCACTCCAAGCTATCATAGGCCTTAGATATATCAATTTTAAGAGCCATAATATTTCTTGTCTTGGAAGAGTTTTTAAAATAATGCGCAACTTCTTTTATCACCAAGATATTATCCTCGATAAGTCTGCCCGGAACAAAGCTAGACTGAACTAGGTTAACAAGCTTAGGGAGAAGAGGCTTTATTTTATTGGAAATGATTTTAGTGACAAGCTTATAAATAGTGTTACACAAGCCAATTGGACGAAAATCCTTAAGGGCTCTGGGAACTTCCACTTTAGGAATTAAGCATATATAAGACTCATTTATTCTGTTATCAACTTTTCCTTGAGAGAAGCAGTTATGCACGAGATTTAGAATAGAATTAGACACAATATCCCATTTTTGTTGATAAAAGTTTGATTTTATACCATCTGGCCCAGGACTTTTGTTAGGAGCCATTTGGAATAAAGTGTTGGAAATTGAATAAGAGGGAAGTTCGGATATTCACTCCAAGGCATAGAATCTACGCTTTCCTATTAGTTTTATTTCGTCCCTTAACACGAAATAACTAATGAGAACAATGGAGAGAGCAACTCACTTTGATGATCTTCAAAGTGAATTCAGAAAAGGAGTTTGTGAGAAGTTTGTGATGACTACTCTAACCAAGTGTTTTAGAGATTGAACTTGAGAGTATTGCAAGTTACAAGATAGAAAATCTCTAGTGTTTCCTCTCTCTAGCTAATGAAACAAGTGAACCTATTTATATGCACTCCATAGGTACTCCAACAGCCATATTTTGGATGGTGTAACCCCCAAAATCAATGCACCAAAGCTAAATCAATTTGAGTTAAATGTGATTCAATCACATTCAATCCCATATCAATTGATTCTTCCAAGCTTTATTATGAATTAAATCATCATTATCATGCATTAAGAAGGCTTCCAACGGACAGAATGTCAACGGGCAAAAGATCGAACCAAACCGCAAAGTGCAAACACGAGCCAAGCAATTGACTCACGCATTTGCCTCTGCCTGCGTGAGTCATGCATTCGACCTTTGAGGCACGCGTTTGCTTACACTTTGTTTTCCCGATTTTCTCAATCTCCTTTGTCTCGTTTGTCCTAAAACATTACCTATTAATATCATTAGCTTACTATCCACTTATGGATAAATGTTCCAACAATCCTCCTCCCATTTATACCATAAATGATGAAGGATCTCAAAACTTGCTAATAAGAAATAACCACAAACAAACATGCTCATGCCTAATGGAAATGTCTTAAAGATTGAATTCCCACTTAGTATATGTATATTTTACAACAATTCGGATTGTAATGATAGACTAAGCTTTGAATCACACAACCACTACGAATCATTGAAGATACAATACATATTTGCACAAACAACGTTCCTTTAACCTTGACACCCAAGTCGCCATGTTGTCCATATCCGTTTATGAGCATTTTAAGTTAAGCCTAAACTTGATGAGGCGGCCAAACTTCTAACCCACATAGGTAAATCTTATCCCATCGACTCCTACAATTGAGTCTTTACCAAAGATTTATTAACAATTTTTATAAAATTCAACCTCCTTTATCATTGCAGAAATAGTACTTGCTTTGGGATGAAAATACAAGTGCTCACAACCATCAATTGAAATTTTATCCAAATTGAATTTGAGATCTAACGTTGTATTAGACGTCAAATTGAGTTTCCTTTCATTGAAGTTGTTCAATAGGCTTTAACCCATCCCATTAACCATGTTTTATGCAACTTTTAACTTTAACAACACTTTGGCCAAAGATTTATCCAAGTTAAAACCCATTGCATAAACCATTACAAACCCCAAGTTATATAAAATCATGCATACAAAATTGTCATGATGATTCCATTATATACTTAATTATCAATTGATATAAATTGAAGCACATATCACAGTAACTAGTGATACGACACATGTATATACATCCATAATCACTTCACATATCAATTACACATGAGATACACATCTCAACTACAAGCCCATGTATGTAATTAGAATTATACACAAGTCTACTTTTGATTATCAAGTATTTAAATACGTCCTCCATCAACCAATACCATTTTTATGAAGAATATACACCCAATAAAAATATCATCTTCTTGTAGAAGATCAAATACCAATAAGTATCAACATATCAAGAATTTTGAAGGAATTGAGCATCTAGGCTTGAAAGAAGTTGATCACGACATCGCCATGGGGCTAGAGGAGAATGATAAGGGATTCAATGTGGAAGAAGATTATAAGTCGGGGAACACGGTGATTAAGGATGAAAAAATGACTGAAGGAATTGATGACGTTGGGTTTAGAGGAAAAGAAAACGAAATTTGCATGGACAAAGAGAAGCTATTATTCCACTTTTGCAACAAGAAAAAACCAGGGGTTACTCTAGTTATCTCAAAGAGAGAGTACCAACTACTTGCTAAAGGAAGGATGGTCCAACATTACAACCCCAAATCTGGGATAACTATGAGTATCAAAGTCATTGGTGCACCGAAGGAGACCAATAAAAGTCAAACTCAATCCTCATCCCACCCCTCGCCAATGCAACAAGATGAGCTCAACTACCACTTTTTGTCCTCGAAAAGCCTTATCCTTTCCTCAACTGACCATGGTATAGGAAACACAAAAACAGATTTCTCCTCCCTTGACTCCAGTGAAGTTAAGACCCAAATCGAAGATATCCCCATGCTACCTAAAAACCCTTCGAATACAAGCTCTCCCCAGCAAATTCCAGCTGTTCTGCCATCTTCTACTACAGACAGCTGTAATTTCTCCTTTAAGTCAATTACTACGGACAACCGTAGTCCCACAAGGAGAGCTTATTATCAAGCACCAAAATAGGGTGTAAAGAAGCACAACAGGGTAAATAACGGGAAGCATTCGAATGTCTTGTCTAACCATGTTTTCTATAGGTGCAAGGTTGCAAGCAGAATTTCGCAAACTGATCATCATCCTCCAAGCATCCAAGACCTCACAAGTTATCAGATTGGTATGAAGCGAAAATCAACCTTTCTCTAGAATACAGATTTGACCGAACAACCAAGGAAGTTTATTAGTATGATTAATGTTTGTAATAATTACTCTAATAGTGCTAGTAGTTTATTTCTTCAAGTTGGTAACTTTGTCGGTATGTTTGAACTGCGTCAGGATTAGTTCCTGAATTGTCCCCTTGTAAAAAAAAAAAAAAAAAAAAACATATCAAGTATTCCCTTTTATTACCAAAAGAATTAATTTTTATCCTCCATTATACCCATACCAAGTATAAAACAATATATTTAAATTTAATAAATTAAATTTATCTTCATAAATCAATCTCAAGTATAAGATTTCTCCTCCCATATATACAAATTTTCCATATTGCCAAATGCTATCAATATTGATAGTATATAGATATATGATTAAATAAAATACATAAACATTATATATATATATATATACTATATATATATATCTATATATATAGCCACATATGATAACTTTTTGACTTATAAAATTAGGGTCAAGAATACCAATCTTATCTTACTTATAAATAATATAGTAAATCAAGTTTCAAACTTGAAACATTTCATAAATCAATATCAAGTATAAAATTCCTCTTTATATGTACAAATTTATCATATTATTACATATTATAGACATATAAACTGTACTATTGATTATATCGTAGAAAAAAACTCAAAATTTATAGTGAAAATAAATCACAATAACATATTATCTTTTAAAGATAATTAACCATAATCACAAGTGATTATCATCAAAATAAATTGAATAACTCTCATAAAATGATAAATACATAATAATATTATAACCATAGAATACCAACCATCAGTAATATATGCACATTATATCATAAATAATGATATAACATCCTCCTTGAAAACAAGGAAAAGTAAATACTTATAAATAATGCAATTTCGGACATTACATAAGTAAAGTATGAATAAACATGTTTCAAACTTAAAATATTTCATAAATAAATATCAAATATAAGATTTACTGTACAAATTTATTATACATACATACATATATATATTATTATATAATAAATATATATATTAATTATATATATATAATATAATAATATATATAATATATATATAATTATAGAGTCAGGATCAGTGAAAACACATGTTATATGAAAAACGTGAAAACCAAATAAGTGGTACATTTTACATTTAAGGGTACATACAAACAGTAAAGGGTACACAAGACTTTACCTACTGTTGATGAACATACACGCGTACCCCATTACCACTTCAATGTACCAATTGAAATACAAGTATTACATAAATTAAATCGTGATCGTCATCTCCAAATCCTACGGTCAAGATTAAAAAGTTTTTAGTTTTCACCTAAGGTTGTGTTTTCATATCTATTCCTATATTACTATAGTATAATATATATATTATATATATATATATATAATATAATTATTATATATTATATATATTAATTATATATATATATATATATATATATATATATATATAATATGTTCCAAAAAAATTTGACATACATTATATTATGATATCAATGAGATCATAACTCAAGAATAACATCATTGTGAAAATAAACATCACAATAACCATACTATCTTTATCAAGATAAGTACTCATAATTAAAAGTAATTATCATTATTCACTTATTGAATAAATATTAGAAATGTTAACAAATGCATCATTTAAAAATCATAGAATACCATCAATGAATATAATTGATTATCATCAATTACTCCGTAAATGATACATAAACCCTCCTTAAACCAAGGGAATGGATAAAAAGTTATGGTAAACATATTGTCATTACTCATTAATATGTATTTAGCATGCATTTTGCCATTAACCATTAACATGGAATTTAAAATTAATTCCACCATAAATAAATAAACATATACTTAAACAAGGAAATCAATTTATACCTCCATGAGACAATTAAACACGTCTCATACAATGAATTATGGATTAAAACACCATATTCACACAATGACATAAAACCGCCAAAACTATTAATAAACATGCATGACAAATAAGAGAGTAATACTCTTATCGGACAAAATTTACAACCATCATGCATAAATATATTTGCACATCCATCAACACACGGTTAATGCCTTTATTTATCATCATGCATAAGCAAGTACTATACTTTGTTGCAAACAATACTACTTAAGCAAAATGATAAATACAAGTGCAAATATAGACTAATGAAAATGTGCATTCTGCACATTCAAAATATACAACAATTACTCCAAAAGTAACCGTTAACAATGATTACTACAATTCATTATGCCAATAATATAATTTAATATAGGGATATTTCCCCATATACCCCTGACTTTTAGCCTAATAACCCATATACCCCCGTGTTTTTAGAAACGCCTCATATACCCCCCACATTAGACAAAATAGCCCAAATACCCTTAATGAAGCCAAAAATCGTTAAGTTTTTAACACCGTTAGTCTTTAGGCCAATTAACTCAGAATAACCCCTAATTCATTCATTAAACATCTAAAACTAACAATTAAACTAAAATTATAACTAATTAAATAAGCAGTATGTCAAGGAAGGTCGTCGTCRTGTTATTTRGTTTTCTAATGTTGCTGWTTTTGATCTTCATTACTCTCAATTCAGCCTTGAAAGCAACAGCTAACAAGCTCGATCAAACCGGSTTGTACTGCCTGTTTCACGCAACAACAGAAGCATCAGCTCTGTTTTCACGTAAGAACAAGGKAGCAYCTTTGCTCATCATGCCCACCYACTTGCAGRCATGCTTCACAAACTACTAGCCACGTCCACCACTCGTCGAGGTAATTATTCAACCAACAAGTAGTAGCGCAACCTTTGCACCACCGTGACCTCGAACATTTGCAACTCACGARAYCAACAACGAAAATAGGGAGCTAATTTTTGAACAATTTCGAAGCAATTTAAAGCGTTTTCGTTCAAATTCAATCACAAATTCAAGTAAAAACTTGTTTTTCGCATCAAGATTCAATCTAATTGAACCAAGATCGAATATTTAACATTGAAAACAAAATGGGGAAAAATTAGGGTTTTAATGGTTTTCAATCAACCTCTTTGATTACAAAACGAAAACAACAATTAAATTCATGTTTTTGCAATTAAACTGAAGAAACCAAAGCCCTCATCTAATTTCGACACAAGTTGTCGAATTGAGGATAAAATTTTCGAACAAAAACCCCTGTTCAAACTCATCAAAACAGGTTTTCGATTTTTTTATTTGTGGAAATTGAATTTGTGAGTGAGAGTGAATGATTGAGAAGAGTTTGGGTGTTTTATTGAATGAAAGATTGAGAGAGAAGGAAGAAGAAGAAGAAGAACGAACGAACGAACGAAGAAGAGAGGGTCAGAGGAAGGAGGTAAGTGAATGGGGAGGTAATTAAGATTTAATTAGTTATGATTTTAGTTTAATTGTTAGTTTTAGATGTTTAATGAATGGATTAGGGGTTATTATGAGTTAATTGGCCTAAAGACTAACGGTGTTAAAAACTTAACGGTTTTTGGCTTCATTAAGGGTATTTGGGCTATTTTGTCTAATGTGGGGGGTATATGAGGCGTTTCTAAAAACACGGAGGTATATGGATTATTAGGCTAAAAGTCAGGGGTATATAGGGAAATATCCCTTTAATATATTATCCATGCTTAATATAGCATTAATTAACACCCATTATGAACAGAAAAATTGTTCAACCATGAGCATGGCTAAATTCATGATTAATACAAATCATCTTAATGGGTGTGAATCCATGGTTGCATTCCTCTTGATCATTTAGACATATTCAATAAAATTGATAAACCATGTCAAAATTTACCCAAAAGAATAACAAATAATTAATCCTCCTCATCATCATGATTTTACAAAGAATCATATTCTTCTTCCAAATTAACATGGAAATCATGAAGACAAAACCTCAATAATTTCAAATAAACCCAAATTGGTTCCATGTATAAGAATTTAGAGAACCATATATACAAACTTGTTAAACAAACCTTTGTCACCAAATTTGCTACATATATGCACTTATACATTCAATTTGTTCATAAACAAAATAAACATTATGAATAAAATCATAACAAGAAAATTATTTTGCTTATCATACCCCTTTTAACATAAAAATGAATATACATCAATTAAATATTTGACATTGAAATTATTGTATATTTATCATGAAGATTAAACCCTTATAAAATTATATGTAAAATAAACAAAGCAAATAACAAGAACTTCTTACTTGATATTTCTTCAACCATGAAAGTATAACTTGAGAAAACCAAACATTTCTAACTTACACCTTTCCACCTTTATTTTCAACTTCCTTCCATTTCCAATTCGATGAATTACTATCTGACCTTCTTGAGTGTTAAACCATATCCGAACAGAAATGAGGAAATTAAACTAATAGATTGTTGGAAATCGTACAAGAGGGAATTGAAGTTCAGATATTCACTCCAAGACACGGAATCTACGCTTTCCTATTAGTTTAATTTTGTCCCTCTAGGTTCACCGGGTTAACACGAAATAACTAATGAGATACAATGAAGAGAGCAACTCACTTTGATGATCTTCAAAGTGAATTCAGAAAAGGAGTTTGTGAGAAGTTTGTGATGACTACTCTAACCAAGTGTCTTAGAGATTGAATTTGAGAGTATTTGAAGTTACAAGATATAAAAGCTCAACTGTTTCATCTCTCTAGATAATGAAACAAGTGAAGCTATTTATAGGCACTCCATAGGTACTCCAACAATCATATTTTGGATGGTGTAACCCCCAAAATCAATGCACCAAAGCTAAATCAATTTGAGTTAAATTTGATTCAATCACATTCAATCTCATATCCATTGATTCTTCCAAGCTTTAATATGAATCAAATCATCATTAACATGCATTAAGAAGGCTTCCGACGGACAGAATATCAACAGGCAAAAGATCGAACCAAACCGCAAAGTGCAAGCACGAGACAAGCAGAAATGCGTGACTTACGCATTTGCCTTTGCCTCGAATGCGTGAGTCACACATTCGACCCTTGAGGCACGCATTTGCTTACACTTTGTTTTCCCGATTTTCACAATCTCCTTTGCCTCATTTGTCCTAAAATATTACCTATTAATATCATTAGCTTATGGTCCATTTATGGATAAATGTTACAACATAAAACATTCTTAATATCAAGCAGAGACACTAAACTCATTAATTTAGATTTTTCCCTTTCCTCAATGCAACTTGGAGAATTAAAAGAAGCAGCTTGATTGGAGAATTTAGTTTTTTCCCTTTTCTCAATGCAACTTGGAGATTTTTTCCCTTTAATAAAATATGTCCTTAACTCCTACCATGTGTACTCAATGCAAACAAATTTATTACCCTGCTCAATCTTGGATAAGTTGGAAAAGTGTTGTCTTAGGTTCCTTTGGAATAAAGTGGATCAATCTCATTATATCCCTAGACTTAACTGGAGTAAATGTTGTTATCCTATTAATATGGGAGAGGGGGCTGGGGATGAGAAATTGAAGACTTTGGAACTTAGCCTTTATGACGAAGTTAGCTTGGAGAGTCTATAAAGAGCCTAGCAAACTTTGGGTGAGAATTCGTAATGCTCGACACTTAAAGAACATAGACATTATGAGCTATCCTCTTACAACAAATTGTTCTCCTCTTTGGAGGGATATCTTGAAAGGGAGGGATCTTTTAATTAAACGATTGGAAAGAAGAATAGGTAATGGAGTTAACACTTTTCTTTGGTATCAACTTTGGGTTGGGAATTCTGCCCTACATGAGATTACTGTTAAAGAGGTCTCTGAATGCATTTCTCACTGGAGGGTTGCCCATGTAATCCGAAATGGGGAATGAGACATATCTAGAATCACACATCTCTTACCCCAAAATATTATTGATTCAATTATTGACATTTCCCTCTCATATGTTGCTAATAGAGATGACTGTTAGAGATGGAAAGAGAACAATAAAGGAATTTTCACAATCAAATCAGCCTATCACCTTGCCAATAATCATCACTCCTCCCTCTTTAACTCCCACTTTACTTCATGGAAAAGGCTTTGGAAGATTCAAATTCCTTACAAATATTGATTGTTCTTGTGAAACCTTGCTCATGAAATTCTTCTTGTAAGTCAAAGGCTAAACAATATGATTAACTCTTTTAATCCTCTTTGTACAAGATGTGGAGATGAGTATGAAACTCACCTTCATGTTTTCAAAGATTGTCTAGCTTCCAAGGTCATATGGGGAACTATTTTTCAAAAGCACATGGCTAATATGACAGTTAAGATAACCTCCTTCTTTAGTCTTGATTGGCAGCATTGGTTCAAATGGAACATGGAAATAAGCACTGATTGGCAGGTTCTATTTTTAGTCACTATGTGGCTGGTTAGAAATCATTTGGTGTTCAACATGGCTGTTCCCCACCATAATCATGTTATGAATAGACCGCTTAATGATTATTATGCAAACATATTCGCTTTTTAGGGAAATAGTAAAGAATAAGGAGTCAAGATTCAGTATAAACCTCCAGCTTGGAAACTCCCAGCAACAGGGGTTACAGGGCGGTATAAACTCAATATGGATGCGAGTGTTAAAATTAACAAGAATGCAGAGTTGAAGCAAGCTGGTGGTGGTGGCATTGTGAGAGATGCTGATGGCTCGTGGGTAGCGGGTTTCTCAATAAAACTAAAATGTGTGGATGCAGCCGAAGCTGAAACACGTATAATGCGATATGGCATGGAATTTATGAAAGCCTTGCACATCATTGCTTATGACTTAGAGATCGATGCTGAAGAAATCTCAAAGCTTTTCCAGGACAACAAAGACCTTTCCTCTCACAAACTTGGTCCAATTTTACTGAATATGGAGAAAACAATTGAGATTAATGATTTAATTGAGATTATGTATACTCCAAGGAACAACAACAGGGTTGCTCATGGTCTTGCGGATTTTGCAGTTAATATGCGAATGGAGAAGTTCTTCCAAGATACTCCTCCGCCCCTTGTTATGGAGGGCTTCGAGAATGATCTTAGGGGTGCCTATAATTAGGTTTTGGGTTCCTCCTGCTCTTTCCTGGTTTGCTTTTGTCTATGTTCAAAACTGGTACTGTGATATCAGTTTTGTTTGCTCTGTTTCCTTCTTTTATGGCTTATGTTGTATGAACTCGGTAAGGGACTTGTTCCCATTTTAATATTTTAATATATTGCCTTTTCCTCTAAAAAAAAGTGAATAAAAACATATTTAAGTGTGACCTTATTTAAGTCATTTGTAGTGGTGATGTAGTATAATTTCCATTCATACAAGACTATACCATAATTTGGACAGTCAAGTCGTTAACTAGTCGATTATTAGTAAGAGTATTTCTCTCTCTTAATGACCTACTCGTTTTTGTTTATCATGATCCAAAAATGATCAATGGGCCTTGCGTTTTGCGACTTAGCTTTCGTCGTTTAGAGACACCTGTATATGTATTCACCAGTTATGCACACGGTTGTAGTATCTAGGAATTGAGGCAAATGATTGGTTTAAAATGGCGGGCAAAAAGATGGAAACCTATACAATTTGTGAGGCTTTTGCAAATCAATGCTGTCAATCATACTCAACAATTCATCAGAAAATCAATTACATCCACCACATCTTTAACCCAAAGTTTCAAGCACTTGGAGGAAGCATTGCAATCAAATGTCACCAACCTCAAAGAAATCTCAGACTTCTACTTTTCGCTCATCAAACAATGCAGATCATCATCTGAACTGAACAACATTCAGACCCACATGAGAAATCATGGGTTTTCTGACATAAGATTGAGCAATAAGCTATTGGATGCTTATCTCAAGTTCGGTAGTCTTGCATACGCACACCAAGTGTTCGAGGAATTGCCTCAAAGACATGTTATTGCTTGGAATGCCATGATTTCCTGCCACATTAAGCAAAACAGGAGTCTTGAAGCTGTTGGTTTGTATAAAAGGATGGCATTGGAGGGAGTTTGTCCTGATGATTTTACACTCTCATGTGTTCTGAAAGCATTTTCTGATCTGGGTTTTGTCTGTGATGGTCAAGTAGCTCATGCAAAGGCGGTTGTTTCGGGTTTTGAGACTTCCAATGTGTTTGTTGGAAGTGCCCTTGTTGATATGTATGCCAAGTTTGGTCAAATGAGGAATGCCCACTTGGTAGCAGACCGAGTTGTGGCCAAAGATGTGGTCTTGTTTACTGCTTTGATGGTTGGCTATGTCCAAAATGGGGAAGACTGTAAAGCCATGCAAGCTTTTAGTCAAATGATTAAGGAAGGGGTGAAAGCAAATGAGTATACTTTTACTAGTTTACTGGTTAGTTGTGGAAACTTGAAGGATTTATGCCTTGGCAAGGTAATACATGGTTTTATTATAAAATGTGGGCATGAGTCTGGTGTATCCCTACAGACTTCGCTTTTGACTATGTACTCCAAATGCGCCATGGTCGATGATTCACTTAGGGTATTTGAGCATCTTGATAACCCGAGCTTGGTGACTTGGACCTCGCTGATTGTTGGTCTTGCACAGAATAGTAGAGAAGAAGTTTCCCTTTCCAAATTTTGTCAAATGATGCGTTGCTCAGTAATTCCAAACTGCTTCACTTTGTCTGGGGCTCTTGTTGCGTGCTCCAATCTTGCAATGCTTGACCCAGGGAAACAAATTCACACCATTGTTCTAAAATTAGGCTTAGATTTGGATAAGTTTCTTGGAGCTGCCTTAATTGATTTGTACGGGAGGTGTGGTTGTGTGGAGCTTTCGAGGTTGGTTTATGATGATTTGTTGGATCGTGATCTTGTGCTTGTGAACACTATGATGTATGCTTATGCTCAGAATGGTTACGAAGCTAAAACACTGGAACTATTTGATCAAATGAAAGGCATGGGGCTTGAACCTAATGACGTTACTCTGGTTAGTGTTTTTTTAGCGTGCGACAATGCAGGGCTGGTTGATGAAGGTCGTCGCATCTTTGATTCTTTCATTGAATGTTGTAACAGTCCGGTAACTAAGGAACACTATGCTTGCATGGTTGACATATATGGACGTGCTGGAAGGCTTCAGGAAGCTGAGTCACTTATAAATCAAGTTGATAATCCAGATATCGTTTTATGGAGAACTTTGCTCAGTGCGTGTAGGAACCATGGAGACATTACTATGGCTGGGCGGATCCTAAAAAAAGTGATAGAGCTATCACCCGGAGATGAGGGGAGCTTAGTTCTATCCTCTAATCTTTATGCATCAAGCGGTAATTGGAGTCAAGTTATTGGAGTGAAGTCTTTAATGAGGGAGAATCGGCTGAAAAAAAGTCCTGCTTTGAGTTGGGTCATCATAGAGGGAGAGGTTCACACTTTCATGGCTGGAGATTGCTCCCACCGAAGATTTAAGGAAATAGATTACATAATAAAGGAACTGATGAACAAAGTTAAGGAGCTAGGATATGTTCCAGCAACTAAATATGTGTTACAAGACCTGGATGAGAAGGAAAAGGAGAGATCCTTGTACTATCACAGCGAAAAACTAGCCATAGCTTTTTCTCTATGGAAGACCTCTGGGAAGACCAGCTGCATTAGAATTTACAAAAATTTAAAGGTGTGTGGAGATTGCCATGCTTGGATTAAGTTTGTTACAAAAGTAACTGGCAGAGAGATAGTTGCCAGGGACACAAAGAGATTTCACCATTTTAAGGATGGGCTCTGCTCTTGCAAAGATTATTGGTGAATTTGGCTTTGGTAGTTGTTTTTCGTGAGCTGCCCAAGTGTTCACTGTTCAGCAGTCTCACAAGTTGCATGGACACTTGATTGAGTTTGCTGTTTGATCTCGCTTCTTTGAGATATAACGGAATGTAACCTTGGAAAGGGCTCTAGACAAGGAGGTATGTTGTGCAATTTCTGCATGTTATGGTCCCTCTTTGTGGTTTACCTTTATCTGCCTTTCCTATATTTGTCACTTACTGTCTTACTAATACCTTATTGTTGTATTTAATATTTTTTGTAAAACTTGTTGAGGGTCTCTGGGAAATAAGTACGGCCTAATGTCATTTTAAAGATACCCTACTTCCAGGTGAGCGTCATTAGGGATTGCTGTCAACTATGTTTTACACTTTTACGTTATGTTTTGTTTGTGATCATTTTCAGTTTGGAGGAAGGCCCTTGTCATCCTATCACATTACTAATGTATATAAATGATTTGAGTTGGTAATAGATGTCCTTTTGTAGTTTTTCCAATTAGATAACTATTTAGGCATTGATTTCCTTTGGTTATGTAATTGTATTGATATTACAATTGAAGAAAATGCAGCATTTTGGTGCTACTTTTTGTTATACATTGGAAACTTTCTAGCTGCGTTTTTTTTTTTTTTTTTTTTGCAATGTAGATTTTCATGACACATGATTAGTGGAATTTTTTTCTTGATTTCTTGTTTATTGTTCATGTGGATTAATTGTATGATGCAAGAGAAGAGTTAGCCATACAGATGGTAATTTATCAAACTTTAAAGAGGCAGAGCAATGCATTTACTTAAACCAAACAACTTCATTATATGCCCCCTTTTGGACCTAAATCAGAAGAACATTTTGCATTTGCATAGTCAAAATTTGTTTCTTTCAACTGATCTCTCTGTCTCCATGATAGATGTATCTATCAGGAAGGATCATTAGGATTATTTTTAGGAAAATTTGTCCACAACTCCCATTAAAAAGGCGACTTTTGCGAATAACTGCCATCATTAAAAAAATTTGTCCACAACAGCCACAAATCCTCTTTTCTTTGTTGACCACTGCCAAATGGTGTTTGACCACCGCCAAAGGGTGTTTGACCACCGCCAAAGGGTGTTTGACCACCGTCAAAGGATATTTGAACAGTGCCAAAGGGTGTTTTAGGTGTTGACCGGCCACCGAAGCTCAACCACACCCTAGTATCACCCTATTTTCACCCTCCTCCTTCCTCAACCACACCTCCATCAACGCCGGAAACACCCTTTGGCAATGCCTTTTGGCCGGTCAACGCTTGGAAACACCCTTTGGCAGTGGTCAAACACCTTTTGGCYGTGGTCAAATACCTTTTGAAGGTGGTCAAACATCCTTTGGCAGTGGTCAACAAAGAAAAGGGGATTTGTGGCTATTGTGGACAAATTTTTTTATTGATGGCAGTTATTCGCAAAGGTCGCCTTTTAAGTGGGAGTTCTGGACAAATTTTCCTTATTTTTAAGATGTGTAGAATCAGAAGAGAATAGTTTAAAGCACTCGAAATAATATTTGAATCTAATTTCTAGGTTATGGCTGAAATTGTACTTCGAGGAACTCATAAGATCCCGAAACAATGACATGTTACATGAGAAGTTAAACCTTTTATATAACCCTTTTTTACAGTTATAAGTTATATCACCCATGTTAGGTGCCTAATTAAATCTGCAAATAGAGATTTGCACTTTTGCAGATGTTTGCCTCGGCCACTGTCATTGAGTAACCCTTATTTTTGTAGCTAAGTTGAGGTTTATAAGCGGACTTTTGGACAACAGAGTCATATCCCAAAAAGACTGCTCCCATGAGTGGTCAAATGGTACATATGAGTGCCAGTATTACATAGAAAAACATGTGTATCTCAGAATGGAATATTACTGAAATTGTGCCGAAATTCATGTTCTTGTTCTCACATAAATTTAAACTGATCGTTTTAGCCAATTCGGAGCTCAATTGTCTTGTCTGTTTGTTCTTGTTTAATTTTTCTGTTATTATTTTCCCAGAGGAAGGGCCGAGCAGCTTGGTGTATTTCATTCCATTGCAGCTGCTGCCAAGGCAACTWTGTACATCAGTTCTGCTTCTGTTGATGGAGCCATGACAATATATTTGACAAACAAGCCATGTAAGTAATTTTAATGATACTATATTTGGCAACTATGGTTGGCTGTTTGTGATTGGAATCAACTTTTAGATTAGAAAAGAACTGGTCCTGGTGGTGACATAATATTAATTGTCTGTATTGCATTAGGTATTCCTTGGTCTGCTCTTCCTCTCTTCTTGCTGTAGGCTAATCAAGTTATCAAAAAGAGTTAGGCCTTGTTTAGGAATTGGTTGTTGGCTGTGGCTGTTGCTATTTTCTCTGGCTGGTTTGACTGACTGTTTTATTTGGCTGGATTCATTGGCTGTTTGACTGTAAAACATGTTTGGGAAATTTGGTTGCTGGTTGTTGGCTGCTACATTGTAAAATGACTTAAATGACCTTATTAGACTTTTTTAATGACTTAAATATTTGTTGGGATAATAAATTGAGGGGTAAATTAGTAAATTAATCTGGCAAAAGCCAAAAGCCGATTGAAAAAGCTAGTGGAAGTGGCTTTTGGCTTTTGGCTGAATAGCCAGCTAAAAAGCCAATGAAAAAGCAAAAAACCAAACACGTTTATTGGCTGTTTGACCAAAACAAAAAGCCAAAAACCAATCAAAAAGCCAATTGCCAAACAAGCCCTTAATTAAATACCATCAATCAGTCCTCATGCATACTTATATATTGAGTTTTGCTTCGACCATGTGTAATTTAACTGCAATTTTATGTATGTATGTATGCATTAAAGAAGAATATGTCGGAAAAAAAAATATGCTAATTTTGAAAAAATAATTCTGTGCAATATGTCTACCTTGGCTGCTTTAGAGAATTGTGGAAACATCTTGGATTGTACTGAGGGTCTCAACAAGAGTTACACACCCGTCAAGTGGTTAAGCAAGCTAAGAAAATGAAGCTTGCTTAGTTGTATAACGTTATATACAATATGGTGATCAGATTAGTATTTAGGTACCTTGCATTATTTTTAAAGTCTGCTTTTAGTTGTACAAGATTCTGATAGAAAATTAGCCTGTATTTTTTCCAAGCATAATTAAAAGGACTTCAATATTATAAATAATACATATACATTCCATAAATAAATAATACATATACATTCCATAAAGCTTTCTCAAACTTTGCTTAGACATGTATGGAAATGCAATTTTTTGGCGACAAATCAAATAATGCCACATCGTCCTATCCATTGTAATAGTATTTATAAATGAGTGAATCTGAAATATATTTGGGTATAAAGTGTATAACTAAGCAAAGTCTTGTATGAAACTAAATAGTAGAAAAGTGAAGTGACAGAGTTTGATGTATGAAGTTGGGTTTGATTGATAAACATACCCTTAACTTTTGATGTTTAGAATTAGCATTTTTGAATTCAAATTGTGTTAAGGCGAATTAGCAAATTTTAAATGGTGTGACTTTTTGCCAAAAAGTAATGGTTGAATGTGGCAAATTAGCTCTATAAATTGTAAACTATGCTTCATGTGCTAATAACTTTAAACTATGCTTCAGTATTGAGTCATCTGACTATGTACAAACATGAATATTTTTGCTACTTTTAAAGGAAGAGTATTCATTGATCCGAATCACTTTTATACATGGAGGCATGAAGCAATCAACAAATTCTTCATTTCTTGATTATCCTCGTGGGATACTCTAACAAGGCTTATCTCATTTTGAGACTAGTATAACACGACCAATTATACTGAGATATTTTTACACTTGAAGTCAACTCTATAATTCTATATATGTACCTAGTTTCCCTAAAGTGTGAGAGCTTCCTTATGCTTTCCCAGCATAGATAGCACGGTTGCAGCTACGTGCTTTGAAGTGAGTCCTGCTTCTTCCAATTGATCTTTGTGGTCTCCATGATCAATGTATCTATCAGGAAGGATTATTGATCGCAACTGTGTAAAATGGAAACAGTGTGAGTCCAAAGCATCACATAAAACACAAAAAGCTGAACTTGGTATTTTCTGATTTTTACCTTTAGAGATCCATCCATTAAACCATTCAGACAAAGAAAATGTGTTACGTGTGATGCAAAACCTCCGATGGAACCTTCTTCTACAATAATGAGTATTTCATGCTCATCTGCTAGGCGCCTAATAAGATCTCCATCAAGAGGTTTGCAAAACCTTGCATCAGCTACTGTCACTGAGATGTCTCTTAAATTTAGCATATCCGAGGCTTCTACACACTTCCCTACCATAGAGCCGTATCCCAACAATGCAACCCTGCTCCCCTCTTTCAATATTCTTCCCTTTCCAAC
Organism: Bassia scoparia; assembly: GCA_008642245.1. NCBI lineage: Eukaryota > Viridiplantae > Streptophyta > Magnoliopsida > Caryophyllales > Amaranthaceae > Bassia > Bassia scoparia. The sequence goes on along the minus strand of SNQN01000835.1, from coordinate 59,958 downwards.
CTGATATAAATTAAATACTTCATGTAAGTTATAAACAGAATTGCACTATAATAGTTTAATTCATATTATTTTAATGTTCTTAGAGAATCTGAACTGGTTGTTATTGGTGCTAACCTCAAGTGGAATTCCTTTATTGTCAGGAGGGAGGGTAACTCCTATTCCATTTCCCCTTGGGTACCTGAAGCAGCTTGGTCTGTCATCAATAGCTGCTGCTGTTGCAACCATGTTCATCAGCTCTGCTTCATCAGATGGAGCCATTACTACCATGTTAGGCAAACACGCCATGTAGGTTATATCAAATGCACCACAATGTGTCGGACCATCTGCGCCCACTAAACCAGCTCTATCCATTGCGAATCTGACTGGCAGTTTCTGAAGATCTACATCGTGAATTACCTGCATGATTTGCTACAAACCGTTAGCAAAGGAGCTGCGCGAAACATCAATATTTCTGACAAATTGTAACAAGTTTCACCTGATCAAATCCTCTCTGTAAGAAAGATGAGTAGATGGTGCAAAAAGGCTTGAGGCCCTCTGTAGCCAAACCTGCTGCAAAGGTTACTGCATGTTGTTCTGCTATCCCCACATCAAAACAGCGATTTGGAAAATTCTTTTGGAAATAATTAAGTCCTGTTCCTCCACCCATTGCAGCATGAACAGCCACAATTTTCTCATCTGCTTCTGCTTCTTTTATTAAAGACTCTGCAAAGTATCGTGTGTATGAAAGTGTTGAGGTTTTGGGCTTGATTTGCTCCCCTGATTTGGGATCAAACTTCACAACTCCTGAAAGCAAAATGACAAAAAACAGAATTGATCTTAGTTAAGCGATGTAAAATGTCAAAGTCAATACTGCATACTGCTGAAACTCAGAAGAAACTCTTTCTTTGCAATCTCACCATGCATTTTATCAGATGCTTGTTCTGCTGGTGGATATCCTTTCCCTTTTTCCGTGACTACATGAATAAGAACGGGTCCTGGTGCTGGAATTTCTTTAACTTGTGTAAGAACTGAGACCAGGTCTTCCATGTTATGCCCGTCCACTGGTCCGATGTAGTACAAACCAAGTTCCTCAAAGAGAGTGGAGTTGGTTCCACCAATCATGCCTCTTGCATACTCATCAACTTTTGCTGCAACCTTGTGTGTTTTTGCTCCCATATGCTTTGTGATGCTCTTAAAAATAAAAATACTTCGAGTCAAAATCATATTGGTTGCCACAAATAGATGATAAAGACTTGGGAACCTAATGTGTATTCAGTTTTGATTAGTTCAGAATTTCGGTGAGTATCCTCAGATGAGTTCTGTTGACCAGAATATGCCCTAAATAAGCTATGGATTTCTTGGGCTGATATTTTACTTTTCCCATTTTATGATGGGCATGTTATATATTCACCTTGGCTGCTTCACGTAATTTTCTGAAATTTGGGGATGCTTGGAGTTTTGACAAAGCTCGACTGAGAGCCCCGACAGGAGTTGCAGGTCCATCAAGTGTCGCAGTGGGTAATGAGACTTGCTCATTGTCATTCAGCACGACAATCAAGTTGGTGTCAAGGTAACCTGCGTTATTCAGAGCCTCGTATGCCTGTCCTGCAGTCATTGCTCCATCACCAATCACTGAGATTACATTGTTCTTTTTCCCTAAAAGATCTCTTGCAACAGCCATACCTGCATATTATAAAACATCCTCCATTAAAGTGATACTCCAAGTTATTTCCTTCCATTGAGATACAAAGGTACCAATCAGATAACAACATACCAAGACCGGCAGATATGCTGTTAGAACTATGTCCAGCACCGAAAGCATCATAAATGCTCTCATCTCGCTTAGGAAACCCTGCTAGCCCCGAGGTTTTCCTTATCGTGTGCATCTTGGATCTTCTCCCTGTCAGCATTTTGTGTGGGTATGCCTGCATATATTTTTTGCCTCTATTAATTTCATTCATAAACTTTGCATTTGTTGGAAAGGTTGCTTGTCTTATATCACATATTTTCAGTACTAGATGTTAATTTTACAGAAATTCCGTCTGTGAATTTGTTGGTAATGAAAGCAATAGTGATTCTCCCATTTTCTAACAACGAACCAAACAGGTCCATTAAAAGACCCTTTTTAGTAAAAGTAGTCGTTTTCCTTGGCTTTTTAGTAGAACTACTAATCATGATTAACACGAAAAGTCGAAAACTATGTTTTGTTTTGGAATCACAAATTATACTTTAAAGCACTTTTATTTTATCACCTGGTGACCAACGTCCCACAAAATCTTGTCTTCAGGTGCGTCAAAGACATGGTGTAGAGCCACGGTTAGATCCGCAACCCCTAAGCTCGAACTCAGGTGGCCTCCTGTCTGTGCCACTGAATACACAAGCTCAGCTCGAATTTCCGCAGCAAGTTGCTCAAGATCCTACACAGTAAACATCTTATCAACAAACGGGACAGAAAGATTTCGAGGTCGAAATCTATGCTTTTTCAGTAACAAGCAGATCACTGGTATGTTTGCCTGAAACTGTGTTTTACCTGAACAGACAAGTTTTTCGTGTGCGTAGGATAATTGACAGTGTCTAACAATGGAGTAGGTGGTTTTTCTCTAGTGAAGTCAATTTTCCAACCATTTTTCTCCTTTCTTATTGGCTTATTAGTTTGATCATTCTTGTCTGAACCACTAACTGAAGCTTTCACAGAAACCTGCAACATACATCACAAACATTCATTCACTTCTCAGTGTCACTTCATTCACTATCTTCCAACAAAAATTGTAATATTTGATGATGATCAAATAAATATTGCGATAAACATCGATGGATGTATCGCAATAATAAAAAGTCAAGACCAAACCTGTTTAGGACGGATTTTGTTAGCGGAAGATGGGGTTGATCTTGTAGAAAAAGGCGCGGTTGGTGCTTTTACTGCTCTTACCGCCATTTAACTATTTAAGTTGCTGTTTAAGGTAATTCGAAGCTACTAGAACTCAGAAGTAAGTAAGATAAGAAATCTTGTAACAGAACACTGTATAATAAGTTTGATATTTGATGCATAAGACTATAAGAGTTGAGATTCGAGTGATAAATTTATAGGAGTGTTGTTTGGTTGTATAAACAAGGAAGATGAAAGTGACATAGGAAATACTCAAGAAGTCAAGATTAAGAGCAAGTCATATATGCAACCGTATTCAACTACTGTAGTTGCATTTACATTTACGAAACGTGATAAATGTCATAAATCTGACAAGCAAGAATTAAAACAATAAAACCAGTATATATTCAGTAAGTGTGAACAGCTGAGCACGTGAATTCACATTAACATTCTGCAATTTGACGAAGAATAGCAGCAATAGTGGCAAAATATGAAAAAAAAAAAAATGAAAGGATAGGATATTATTTGTTATTTGTAAATAATGTAATCACATCGAGAGTGAGGGATAGCTCAAGTGGTTATAACTTCCCTTCCGATTTTAAGAGATCTTGGGATCAATTCTAACCGTCGTCCTTGTAACTCTCTTAGCATCAAAAAAAATATAATCATATCCAAACAAGGTGTTGGGTAAATTATAGGTGTTGCAGTCGTTTTCATTGTAAAGAACAAAGTTGAATTAGGGACGACCATTTTTGTTTTTTTTAACCTTAACTAACCTATAATTTAGGTGGGACTAGTGGGAGTCAATGAAGAGTAAACACTAAGCAGTCAAGTGGTCAGGTCTGTTGCATCCATTTTAGTGGTATGTCATATGTGGAAGTTCACAGTCCTTTGTAGCTAATTAGATATCTAAGTACCGGACTAGTTAGGTTAAGATAAGATAACAAATGGGAAAAACCGTATTTGTCACCTAACATTCATACCAATTACCAAATAATTAAAATGAAAACGTTTATTTGAATTCGTTTCCTACATCAATTTTTTCATACCAAACACCCCCTTAGTCTCAATAAAAGTATAACACACTCGACATTCACTATATAAGAAGTTAAGAACGTAACATTATAGCAAGCCTAGTAAACATAAGGTTAAGCTAGTTCAAACTACTAATATTAATTCTAATTGTGTACTCAAACTATATTTGATTAAGACAAAAAATATCTAAAAGTAAAAAAACACTTGCTCAAACTAACACTAGCAACGCAAATACGCAATCAATTAAACCAAGAAAAAATTGAGTAACAAAATAAATTTAAGAAAGAATAAATCAAAGTGGATTGTTGAGCCAATGTTTATCTCTCCTAGGCCAGCTACTCATAAAGAGCGAATTGAGTTTACTGATTGAAGGATTTGAAGTAGCTTATATGACATATATTTTAGATAGTGCGTGTCATATAGAAAAAAAAACGTCTTTTAATAATATGTATAAATAGATTATATTGAGTGAGGTTTCATCTATTCCAAGAAAACATTTCAACTTATATTTTTTTTTTTTTTTTTTTGTTTAGATTAGTTGTGAAATACGAATTATGAGAGGGCCTTATTGGAAGCTTACATTTGAAAAGATTTGGAGGCTTGGAGGGCTCGTACTACAAATGATAAACAAATTAAAAGCACTCGCACCAAAAGGACATCATATTGATGCCAAAAAACTATCATCAACATACATTAAATCATCGCAAAATCATTTTACATGCCGGATAAAAGAGATTAAAACACTTGCCAGCCAGCTATGTAGGAAAAAAGAGATTAAATATGCTAAACACATGCAAAATGCAAATTAATGTTATCCTCAACACTAAATCACTTAAAATGACTGTTTGGTTCAATTGGTTAAAAATAAATTTGGTTGATCAAACGGATTCAAATAACCACTTTCATTTGTATTCTCTACCTAACAAAAAAAATTACATTGTATTTTGCACGCATATTAAGAAAGAAATGTGTAGTGTAAATAGCTAAATTGACCAACATTATTTTATGACTAACTACACAATACCTTAATAACAATAATAACAATAATAATGTTAATGTTAATGTTAATAATAATTTTAATGTTAATGTTAACGTTAATGTTAATTGGGGCTGAATTCTCTTGTAACTCTAAAGTTTAAACTCTTCATTAAAATTGGAAAAATGATGAATTGTTGGAATTTTAGTGTTACCAAGAAGTAGTTGATTAGTTGATTTTTTTTCTTTTGTGCGCCATGCATGTGGTTGTTGTTACACCATCTTACAAAATAATTATGGCTTCCAATAAGATTTAATCTCGTTCTTGCTAATAAATTTTTTTTTGTTGTTGAATTCTCTTATAAGTTAGAACTATTCATCAAAATGTGCAAAATGAATTGTTGAAATTTTAGTGTTCTAGAGGGAGAAGTTTAGTTGAATTTTTTCTTTTGTACGCCATGCATGTGGCAATTGTTACATTGATCATCATCTTACAAAATAAATATTGCTTCAGCCAAATTTAAACATGAGATCTATTGGAAAGAGAAATTTGCACTTATCATCTCAATCAAGTTTTTTCTATTGTTTTAAATATCCATATAATGTTATATACGGAGTATTATTTAATGCAAACAGAAAGTAATCAAGTACAAGTCCTTGCAAGAGTTTTTCGGGCCAGATACAACTTAGCAGATACGAGTTTGTTTACGGGTGAGTTCGTAGGGAAGCAGGGAACTTGAGGTTGGTCTGGTATTAAGTGGGGCCTCAACATCCTGAGGGAAGGATGTGGGTGGAGCTTGGGGGATGGCAACAACGCTAAACTTGGAGAACCTTGGTTACACGAGCAAGAGATTACTCCGAAGATCACTTGGACCGCTTGTAATCCTAACTGGCAAGGACTTAGTGTCTCAATATTCATTGAGAACCACCGCTGGAAGGTAGATAACCTTGCCTCTGCTTACGAGGATGGAGTTGTTCATAGCATTCTTGAAGTTCCTCTGGAGGAGAACTAGGAGGATAAAATCTACTGGAAAGAAGCCAGAAATGGGGTCTATGACGTCCAATTAGGGTATGCCACTGTGCAACGTAGCAATATCCTAACTAAAAGTGTTTTAGGCAGCGCCAGGAAGCTTCGGGGTAACAGCAGGATACCCTAGAGACCCCCATCACTAAAAATTTGAAGACTTTCCTCTGGCGTTTGCTTAATGATGCTCTTGCCGTGGGGATCGAGATTGCTAAATGAAGCATAACGGGTAATGTGTCGTGTGCGTTCTGTCGTGCCTGTTTTGATCTGGAAGTGGAGGAGTCTCTCGGACATCTCTTTAGAGATTGTCCGGTTTTTGCGCGAATTCGGCAGGGTTCGAGGTTAGGGATATGGGTCGGAAATCATCAATCGATGTCTCTAGATGACTAGATCCTCAGCTGGCTCAACAGGCTTCAAAAGGCAGGTAGAGGAAGTCATGAGGGGGGTTTGGGTGCCCAATCAGTTGCGTATTTCGTCCATATCCTTCACGGAATTTGGATGGAGAGGAACAGGGTGATTTTCAGCGAGGATTGTGTTTCGCCGGAGCGAGTCCTGAGGTTAGCTGAGGAAAGGTTGATCACGCATGTCAGACGTGCCAGTTCGATTCAAGGAGGGGTGGCGGATCCGGCTAAGCCACCAGGGTTCGATAAAGTTCGTATCATAAACTACATTGGAGGAGGCGCTGAGTGTCAGGACAAGGCTACGATGAGTTTTAGGTTCCAAAGTTATAAGGATGTAGATCGACTGAGATGGGGAGGTAGCGCGGGTCTCTCTACATCGATGTTAGGGGGTGGAACACCTGGTTCTACGTCTACAAGATGACGGGTAATTACCATCTTTGGTAAGAATTGAAGGGGATCCAAGAGTGTGCTTCACTCCTGATCACAAGATCCCAGCTGCATGTCAACTTTAGAGGATTTCGTGTGGAGACTATTGATGCGATATTAGGAAATACCAGCTTTAATAATAGTATAAGGATACTCTTGTCTTCTGTTCGTAATGTTCTTTTGCGGTTTCATTGTGTGAACTTTGCTTGGGGGTGACTTGTCTCCCCTTTTTCCTCTTGTCAAAAAAAAAAGTGCGCAAGTGTATACAAGTAAAGACTTCACCTAATTTTTCAACACAATGATAACATTGATGTAGCTAATTAACCTTGTTCCATGATAGATCATGATCTCGATTCTGTAATGTTGTGATGGTTATAATGTGATTATCTTAGTCATAACCTCTTTTCAGTCATTAGATGAAATCAATTCATCACGGCATCACGTTTAATTAATATTAAAATTTAAGTACAACATAACTTATTCCTTATATCATTATTAAACCTAAGACAAATAGATACTTGTAACAAATATGTCACCCTTCATTACTTCTAACTATTCTAAGGTAGGACTTATTAGCTTTCGAGTGAGTCACACTACACTTACAATTTACAAAGTTATACGCCCCTTGCGTTAGTTGCACTAGGGAACTTGGGCCAAGTGGTGTCTTCATGCATTGTTTATATGATGTTGTCACAGAATTCTGTGTTCCAACTTCCAATTAAGGTAGGGTCCCATGATTGGGATAACACTCATCAATTATTAAACTTTGATATGAGATCTGGTACAATAATGTAAATTAAACTCTCATCAATCTTTGCTGAAATCCAAGTGAAACAATAAACTCACAAGTTCTGATATCATTGAATGAAAGAATGAATCATCTACTTCCTTCGTTTCATAATATTGTTATATTTGGAATCATGCATGCGAATCGAGTAGAAAGTTATTGGGATAAGATTCATCGTGGTATTCTAATAATTTACCTATGTTTAGATAGAAGAAAATGGAAGGAAAGGTAGGGAAGAGAATGGTGTTGGATATGCAATCCAAAGGCTTTTACTCTTTGTCTTACATTGATATTTTATCTTTGCTTTGTCTTGTTTATATATATGTGGGTTTTCTTTATACTCTTTGAAGCTTAGTGTGTAGTGTGGGCTAATAATAATTAATGGGTGTCTCGCATGCACGATTTCATCGTTCGATTCGACTCGTTATTCCAACCGAAAAAAGGAGGGGAAAAACTTCTTTTGCTTGGAAAATGGTTGTGTGGGGGGAGAAGAATGTGACACCCTCCCTCTTTCTTTAATAAATTTAATCCTTCCAAGTTAAAACTAAGGGAAATTAAAGAGGAACCAAATATTTTAGCGTGAATAAAAAGTGATGAACCAATGAGGTTAGTTTGGTAATTAGTGTAAGTTTATTTGACAAAGAAATAGGATTTCATTCATAAAATATAGCTAAATAATGGAACTTTACAATGTAAATATTTCCTTAAGAAATCTAAAATATCAAGACAAATACATACTGATGTGGCATAGAAAATCTTTGCCCATGTGTCCTTCAAATATTGGATCAAAGTGATCTACGTGCCAAGCGCTACTGATTTGATTAATCTGGATCGAAACAGGACGAAGAATCGATGTTCCTACACTAAAATGGTAGTAAGGAACACAAGGAAGTATGGATGGATGACAAGTGTCACACATCCAATGATTGCCTTGGTTTTTGAGGGATTGCCTATAAATACCCCGAAAAACCACATTTATGGCACCTACACTTAGCACATTTATTGCAACCAACTTGAGAGTTTATCTCACTACTTTCTCTCACTAGCCTAGCACTTTTTTATTCCCTTGAATTCGTACTTAAGCATCGAATGGTACATAATCCAAATAGGATTATTCTCCTTTGTGCAGGTGTCAGGCCACATTAAAGTGGTAGGAGCAAGACGATATCAATCGTTGACCAGGACCAGCTCTCACCTTGACTCAACCAGGAGACCGGAGGTAGCCAAGGATCGTACACTTGTCCAATAGAAGGTCAGCGCTCCCGAGGTAGCATTGAAGGGAAGCCTCCACCCCTCTCTCAGGGAAATATTGTAGCCAGGACACGTCATCCCCAATTTATTTGCTACAACATTTGACGTCGTCTGTGGGGAGGCAATCAGAAATGGCTTCAGGAGATGACCAAGAACGACAAAGGACGACCACACCTCCATCCTCAATGAAGGAGAGTAATCCAAATGGAGAAAACCAGTTGGCCGCAGGTTCCACCTTCCAGGTCGAGCTGGAGGACAACACTGACTTGTCGCTCCAAGACTTAGATAGTAGGTATGTATCCCATGACATACTTAAGGAGGAAATCAGCAAAGGAGTGGACGAAATATGGGAACGTTTCTCTGAGCAAAATGAGCTAGGGCCCTATACGTGTACTRCGTGGTCTCGAAGTACTCGAGTTGCTTCACAATGTCAGGAGTCCTCGCACCCAACTCACTCTCCTTGTATGAATTCTGATGTGATGTCCAAGCGGAGAGGATTTTGGCAAGGGGTGTGTCGTCGGTGTGCACAAGGAAGAAGTCATTCTTCCAGTTGTACACTTTATTGGGTTTGTCCAAGGAGGTCATGTACTTCTCCTTCTGCGACAACTGGAACCAACCAGCCTGGCATCTGCTGTTCTTAGAATCAGATGCATGCGAAGGAAGGCCCCAGTCAGACATGGCCAATTCTTCACCCTACAGGTGGCCATGTAACCAAGGATATGACACCAAGACTGCGGTGTCAACTATGCGAGGCCTATGCCATAGGCCTTCATCAAGTTTATTATAAAGGGGTTCAAAGGAAAGCGAAGCCCCAAGTCCACCACTGCTTTGTAGACTGCGGAGGTGTTCTCGGTTGTTTAGGTGATCGCAGTTCCCTCAACAGGGATCACAAACCTCTCTTTGACTTCAGGAAAGACGAAACCAATGTGAGGTGCATAGATGTGCTGGAACTGCTGGAGTGCGACCCTCCAAGCCTTTAGCACAGTGGTCGGGGAAGGACTGTCCTTGTCCTTATCATCATCCTCAGACTCCTCAACAGGAGGTTTATTTTTGGACACCCAAGTGAGGGGAGCCTGCTCAAAGTCATCCTCCTCGTCGCTGCCCTTGTCCATTGCAGCGTCAATGCGAGCACTCAGGTCCTCAGAGTCAGTGCTCCAATCCTGGACACGCACAGGCAGACGCCGAGAAGTACTGGGTTTTGGTTCCTCATCCCATATCTGGTTCTCAGGCTTCCTACAAGCAATGGTCTTAATGTGAGGCATCCTGACATGAATAGACAGAGTGTTAAGGATGGGACGAGAATCTACTGAGTGCGAGTACAAAAAACCAAGGGTAGAGGAGTATGCAGTTAAATTTGAGTCAGGCGAAGTCGGACTAGGCTCTTCCAAGCCCCCAACTCTATTCTTATTGGGCGAAGAGTCCGTAGAACTTGCGTCGCTCATTATTAATTTGCTAAAAAAGAATAAAGAATAAATGTGAAGAAAGAAAAGGTGCGAACAGTACCTGAAGTGCGAAGTCAACAAAGAGGTTGCGAAGATCCGGAAAAAACTGCGAAGATGCGAAGCTGGGAAGTCGCGAACTGCGAAGCTAAGTTGTCGTCGAACCTCAAAAACTTGCGAAGAGTAGAGAGAGAAGTGCGAAGCGAGAGTGATTTTTTAGAGAGAAGTCAGAGCTAAAAAGCCTCCCTCTCTCCGCTTCAAGGGGTATTTATACCCCCGTCCAGTTCCTTCCACTTCCCCCCTTTTGATTTTGAATTTAAATTGGAGAAAGCAAATGGGCGAGAAGGAAGTCTAGGCTACCTGATTCGTTGCCAAGCGACTTGAGACCTTGGGCGATTGAAATTCTTGGCCAGGCCATTCACCACTTACAAGGGTACACTTCCCAAGTTAAAAAAAGAGAGAGAAATTATTTGATTTATGATTTGTTTACAAAGTGTAAATTAATGTAATGTCATGTTCAAACACCCAATAAATCCAACGATTTAGAGGGTTTTTGAGGGGAAAATGATGTGGCATGGAAAATCCTTGTCCACGTGTCCTTCAAATATTGGATCAAAGTGATCTACGTGCCAAGCGCTACTGATTTGATTAATCTGGACCGAAACGGGACGGAGAACCGATGTTCCTACACTGAAACGGTAGTAAGGAACACAAGGAAGTATGGATGGATGACAAGTGTCACACATCCAATGGTTGTCTTGGTTTTTGAGGGATTGCTTATAAATACCCCGAAAAACCACATTTATGGCACCTACACTTACTTAGCACATTTATTGCAACCAACTTCCAACCAATTTGAGAGTCTATCTCACTACTTTCTCTCACTAGCCTAGCACTTTTTTATTCCCTTAAATTCGTACTTACTTAAGCATCGGATGGGACATAATCCAAATAGGATTATTCTCCTTTGTGCAGGTGTCAGACCACATTCGAAGTGGTAGGAGCAAGACGATATCAATCGTTGACCAGGACCAGCTCTCACCTTGACTTAACTAGGAGACCGGAGGTAGCCATGGATCGTACGCTTGTCCAATAGAAGGTCAACTCTCCCGAGGTAGCATTGAAGGGAAGCATCCACCCCTCTCTAAACCCAGAAGCTAGGGAAATATTGTAGTCAGGACACGGCATCCCCAATTTATTTGCTACAACACATACCACCTTAGAAAATACATAGCATATTTGATCAACATTAGCCTTAATAATAAAAAAAATTCATTCGAACCAATATAATTTGTGAGTTATGATTAATATTTAACTATTATTAATAATATAGAGTATGGAGTATATCTTTGGATTAATATTTAATTATTATTAATTTAATATTTAACTTTGGATTAGTATTAATCTTGAAATTAATATTTCACTTTTATTAATGATATAGTTTTAGATTAATATGTTACTATTTAAATAATATTGATTTATAATATAACTTGAAAGTTGAGTTTAATGATATTAAACAGGAACGTTTAACGTAAGATTATTATTACAAGGTAAGAAATGCACGCGTAAGAAGTTTTAGATCATTCAACTATATATCAAGAGTTGTGAGATGGAGTTTTAAATCTAGATTTTATTAATTTGTTAGTTATTTTCCTTTTTATTTTACAATTTATTTCTTTATTTTTAAAAAAAAATTTGGATAAGATATATTCTTTTTATGGGTTTTATTTTAAATTTAGATGTTATTAAGTTGTTAGGTATTTCCATTTTTATTTTACTGTTTTTATATGTAGTCATTTAATTATTTAAATTTTTTTGGATAAGATATATTCTTTTTATTGTTTTTTTATATATAGATGTTATTAAATTGTTAGATATTTTCGTTTTTATTTTATTTATTTATTTATCCAATTTGTTTAGATTTAATTGTAAATGTCGTTCATAAGAAATTTAACATAATGATATCCTAGGAATATAATGATATTTTTAAATTTATTGGTTGTTTTAATTTTGTAAGTACAATATACTATCTTCTAAATTTTTTTATTTTATCTTTTTGTTATGTAATTTAAAATTTGTTTGAGGGCAAAAAGGTCCACACAAAAGTCATCAACCAAACTTGGGTTTTTTCTTTATAATATAACATATATATATATATATATATATATATATATATATATACAACATTAGTTATATGGTTTTTTTATTTAGATAGATATATTTTTACAGTTGTTTTGGTTTAGGATTAGATAAGATAATTCTTTTTTATTTTATTTTTTATTATTATTATTTCAATTATTTGGATAAGATATATTTTTTTGGTGGTTGTTATTTTGTTATAGATATCTAATACTCCGTAGTTATTGATATAAGTTGTTATAGATATGCGGTGGTTATTGATATATCAATATTTTATCTGACATCTTTTTGTTATGACATTATTTTATCGTTTTGTTAAGTAATTTAAAATTTATTTGAGGGCAAACTGGTCCGCACAAAAGTTATCGACCAAATTGGAGTGTTTGCTTTATAATATAGATTATTAGAAAATTTTGGGGGATAAATACCTAATTTCGCCGCGTTTTTGAAAATAAATACTTAGTTTCAAGTTTATTTTACTTAAATATCTAGTTTCGCTATTTCTTGGGTAAATCAGTACCTAGTAGTAGATTTCTGTCAAAACCTTAACACCGTTCATGTGAAATGACATTTTTACCCCTCATTTTTCTTTTTCTTTTCCTCCATACTTCCCCTGCCTAACCTCTTCTTCTTTTCCTTTTGCCCTGCCTGACCTCCATCACTAGTACACCACCGCCACCCTAGCCAACATCATCTTCACCCGCCACCAACACCATATCACCGGCACCATCTACCTAAATACAATGCGAACAAACCCACAATCCAACCTCGCCGCCTCCTTCTCTTGCCTTAGCACCACTAGAGGCGGTGATGCCGAAAATGAACCAAAAACGAGCCAAATCCAACGCAAATAAACCAAAAAATTTGAGCTAATTTAAATTAAAAACGAATTCGACCCTAAAAAACGATTTTGGGTAAGTTTTGGTTGATTTTTTTGGGTGTATTTGATAGATTTATCAGTTGGGTAAGTTTTTTGTGTAATGTTTGGTTGATTTTTTGGTTGTATTTTGTGTGATTTTAGTGTAATTTTGTGAGATTTGATTGAAAGTGTGAGGGAGTTTGAGTGCGAATTCACTAGTAGAAAAATAGACAAAAGTTGTGGTTAATTAGGGCTTAAAAGCTACAATTCAAAACCGTAGCTTTTGAGAACGCAACATTTGAGAAAATTTAACAAAAGTTGCGGTTGGGCCTTAAATATCGCAGCTTTTGATGTCACAAGTTGCAGTTTTTAAGGCCCAACCGCAGCTTTTGATACATCAAATGCTGCGGTTTCAACCCAAAAAACCGCAGCATTTATGTCCCTTCTTTTTTATTTGGGTTTTTCAACGAAATACACCTGAGTTTTCACGTTTTCTACAAAATGCACCTAATGTTTTTTCTGTCTACAAAATACACCTGAGTTTTAATATCATTCCACTATATAACCTAAATGACTAATTTTAACTTAACCATGTTTATGTTTAATTTTAAAAAAAATAAAAAAAAGGCAACCCTCTCCCTCCCACCATCCACCCTCACACCCAAACCACCACTGCCACCCACCATTGCGAACCAACCCACCCACACAATCATCCACCACTCGACCCCACCTGAGCCGCGAACCACTCATAACCATGCACACCACCCTTCGAACTCCCTCCCCTTCGAACCACCCACCAACCTTCGAACTCTCTCCCCTTCGAACCACACCCAAATGCAAACCACCACCCATTGAACCACCTCGTCAGTCACTCGCATAACCAATCCAACCCAACCACGCACCCAATTCCCCTAATTTCGATTTCCCTTAAACCTAGAAATTAAGGTTTTGAATTTTTAAATTAGGGTTTCGATCAATTTGGGGGTTTTAATTTCAAGGGGGGTGGGGTTCGATTGGGTGGGGGGTTTCGATTTGGGGTGGTTCGCGGTGGTTGGGGATTTTGATTTCAGTGGGTTTTGATTTGGGTGGGATGCGGTGGTGGGGATTGGGGTTGCGAGGTTGCGATTGGATGGGTGGTGTTGAAGGTGGGCTAGGTGGTCTGGCAGCGAAGATGGTGGGTGGGAAGGAGGATGACGAGTGGTTGGGTGGTGGCAACTAATGAGTGATGGTGGCGAGTGGGTGGGTGGTGGAGGGATGAATTTTTGGTTTTTTAAATTTTTTTCATTTTATGTTTTCTAAAAAAATTAAATTTAATCATGGTTAAACTAAATTAGCTATTTAGTTTATATTGTGGAAGGGTATCTAAACTTGGGGGCATTTTGTAGACAAAAAAAAACATTGGGAGCATTTTGTAGAAAATGTGAAAACTCAAGTGTCTTTCGTAGAAAAACCCTTTTTATTTTTTTTCACGAAAATTATGCTCATCACAGTAATATTGTTTTCTTCTTTTTATAACATTCAAAAGCAGTAAACCTCAAACTCATCCAAATTCATATAAATCACACTCATAAAAAAAAACTTGTGTATATATTGATTAGGTGAATGATTAGCGTACATTAAAAATTACATAAGAAATTTACTAAGTACTAGACATTCAAATTCATGGAGAAATCCAGAAACAAAATTAAAAATTGAACACTAAAAAAACTAGATCTTCAAAATATCATCTTCATCTTGAGACCTTCAAATTAAACCATCATCATCATCTTCATCTTGCCATCTTCAAATCATCAACTAAATCGCAGCATAAACCTAGATCTCACAAAACCGTAATAAATTCCAAAAACTTGAAACGAAATGAAGCCATGGTTGCTCCACCGTTTGCGGCATTGCGAGGGGCGAGGCGAAGGCATGATTAGGTTGGTTTTGGGGCAGCTTCGTTGAAGACGTAGTGGTCGGTTTTGGGGCTGACGACGTCGTAGTGGCGGCGAAGGTCGAAGGCGTAGGTAGAACAAAGAGAGAGAGCGGTGAATTCAGATTGAGAGAGGAGGCGGAGATTGACGGTGGGGATGATTAATTATTAAAGAAGAAGAGGAGGAGGAGGAGAAAGAGGAGAGAGAGAAGTGAAAGAGGAGAAAGCTATAAAAGAGGAGAAAGAGGTGAATGAGAGGAGTGAGGCGTGTAAGAGAGGAGTGAAGTGTTGTTTTAATTAGGGTATGGACAAACACAAAAAGCTGCGGTTGGGCTAAATAATCACAACTTTTGTGTTACTCTCAATTTTTTGGTCTAGGATTGTTTAAATGCTGCGGTTTTTTAAATAGCCGCAACTTTTAACACTCAAATGTTGCAGTTATGTAAAAATCGTAGCATTTGAGCCGCAGCTTTTGTTTATTTTTCTACTAGTGATTGGCTGGTGGTGGTTGCTAGTTAGTTGTGGTTTGGGTTTGGTGGGTGGTGGTGACAGCAGTGGCGTTGGGCAAGGTGGTAGTGATGGTGGTGATGGGTGAGCAGTCGTGGGCGGCACGCAACCATTGTTGGAGGAAGTAGAAAGCAATCGCACCTAGATACAAAGCGCGGTCAATTCTTGATTAACACACCAAAGATAGACGGACAATGTTAGGTTGCGTTGAGACAAAGTTTGGTATGTAGTTGGATAATGTTAGAAATTTTTAAGACAACGTTATTATATTTCCGTACAATGTTAGGATTGAATAAAAAATTGCTTTTTTTTAATGATGAATAGTAGCAAACAGTGCCCCAACAGTATGTGTGTTATATCCTTAGCTGCGGTATGTTTATCATTTCTCCCATTGTTGTAGGTGAGCAGCATGTAGTGATGAAGGTTGGAGGATGAAAAAGGGGGACACGTGAGGAAGAGTAATTAGGGAGCAGTGGGACCTACACAACTTAACACTTTGTTAAGGTTTTGACAGAAATCTCCTACTATGTACTGATTTACCAAAGAAATCACGAAACTAAGTATTTAAGTAAAATAAACAGGAAAATAGGTATTTATTTTCAAAAACGCAACGAAACTAGGTATTTATCCCCAAAATTTTCTTATTATTATAATCATGATTATTATTAATATCATCATTATCGTTAATATTATTAATTTCATTATCAGTATCATCATTATCGTTAATAACAAATTAGTTAACAAAATAATTAAGTTAAACTGAACAGAGCTAGAGAGAATTGAACTGAATGGATCTGAGCTTAACTTAACTGAACTGAAAATAAGCTGAAGTAAACAAACCCATGAAAATGCAAGCATGATGTACATATTGCTTAAAATGCTTGCTTGGAAAATCACGCCTTCACATTGTAAGGTTGTTGATTAAGCTAGTTCATCACGGGTTAGGGTTGCCTAATTAGTGCTCAATAAGTTTCTTGTTGAGTTAAGCTACTCACAAGCAACTCGTTTAACTTTGCTTATCATTTTGATATCTAGGCGACTAGGCATATGAATATTGTTGTACCCGGTTCAGCAAGTACCCGGTTTCAAGCACTCAAGGAATAAGTCAAAAAGCACTAGCAGATATCTCGGAAGCAGTTAGCTGAAGACTAGCTGGCAACGAGAATGAGGAGCTGTTGAAGATATTAAGGAGCAAGCCACACTGTATGTTAGCCTAGCTCAGTTCAGGGTTTAGGCATTATAAATAGGAAATCAATGTAACAGAGAAAAATCACTCATACTCGAATTCTCTCCTCCTCTAGATAAAAAATAGCAAATTCTCTTAAGCTTGTACTTGATTGATAAAAAGGCCAATTCAATCAAGGCGTGATTCATAGTGGATTGGTAGCTTCAATTCTACTCTCGATTTTCTTCCTGATTTGGGTTTCCGCGTCACCATTTCCGTGTGTCCTTTCCATTGCTTGCATCTTATTTGCTTTACTTTTATCGCTTTATATTAATCGCATCAAACAAGTTAACTCGTCTAGTTGCAGGTTCCGATCCTATCTAGCTTGTTAGGTGCCTAGCTAAATCGAGCATAAACAAATATCATTATTTATCTTTACATTTTTTCTTTTACACTTTGTAAATTTTTTTTTAAAAGATCAACAGATAAACTAATTGAAAAAAGAATTAATTTGAGCACTAATTACATTATCGAGCAGAGTCGAGTTTTGAGCATACACAACTCTATGAGCACCCCTATATTTATAGAGCGGTTAACCTTGTTTAAGTAGATGATATTTGAGTCTAGCCGCCTCTCCTTCTTTTCTCTCTTCTCTCTCCTCAACTTTAGGGTTTAAAATTTTTAGTTCGTTTAAGCCGAAAATAGTCTAATTTTATTTTCCGATCGTTTTTTTTAAATTCAATTTATTTTCTAGTTTTGTTTTGCTTTTGTGTTGTTTAGTCTCACTATATATTGTTGAGAGTTTGTTCCAAATTTTTGGGTTTTTCCCAATTTTTTGGGATTATAGTTCTTATCTATGGTTTAATAATTTTATTATTAGGGTTCTTATAATAATTGAGAAGATGATTTTGATTCCTATGGGTTTAGGGTTTGTCATCAACTCTTCAATCAAAATATTAGTGCAGTTTACGGAGGTTTCGACTTGGAAAATTGCATCGACATCAAAGAATGAAGATAGTATGACTTCAATAATGAAAATTATAAGTACAATACAATAATGTCTATCTACTACTAACTGTCATTAGGGAGGGTATGGTAGATTGCTAACTGTCATTCCGGCCTTCCTCTTTCATTCTTGCTTGATTGCTTCTCATGTGTTGTGCCACTTAAGATGTCCAGAAAGCAAAATATTTACTCCTAATTATGAACTTTTAGTTCTTCATTCATTCAGTTTTTAAGTTTCAAAAAAGTACCACGTAGTACGTACAATGCAAAACTCATTTATGATACTTGGACTAAAACAGAACTAATTATTTAGAAATAATGAATAACTAGATAATACCCGAGCAATGCTCGGATTTTCAATTTAAGTAATTGTAATTATTAAGAAATACAATATGAGTTAAGCCCTATTCTTTTAAGTTTAATTTTATGGTACTTCAATTCAGTCAATTTCTTCAATTCAGTTCCATTCAACTCACTTCATCCAACTTCAATTCAATTCAGCTCGGTTAGCTGCTTTAGCTCACTTCTATTTCAGCTATTTCAGCTCATTTCAACTTACTCAAACTCAATTCAGTTCAATTCAGTTGAGTTTAGCCTACTTCAATTTAACTATCTTCAATTGACTTCATCCAATTTCAATCCACTCCATTTTAATGTAGTTTACTTCAGGTTAAAAGAGCTGGGTCTTATCGCCTTAATAACAAAACTATTAATTAAAATTTATTTAGTTTTAAAAATATGGAATTAAAAAATTATTTACACAATATGATTAGAAAATGTCAACAATGAAATAAGTGTATCTAGGAAATTGCTCATGAAATGAATGTAATGTAAAAAAAATAAAAATAAAAAAAGTAATAAGTTTGGGAGGAAAAAATTATGTTAGTGAGGATCGCTTTAGTATAGATATATGGACTTGTTTTTTTACCCGTACAATGCACGTATGTTACTTTTGTTGAACTTTATCTTTTATACTCCCTCCGTTTCAATTTAATTATCTTTTACGTTTGTAAAATTGTACGTTAATTAAGGAAAATTAGTATTTGGATAAAATATATTGGTATTACTTGAAAGTTGTATTATTCTTTTAATTTGATTGAGATATGTGTAGTAAAATTTAACTGAACTAAAAATAAGTGGAGGAGATAAGTTTGGGTGGAAAATCAAGAATTAAGAGGTAATAAATAAGGGGTGATATGAGAACTTTTAGGAGTAAAAGTAACATTAATAGGTAAAATAGTAATGTATAAAAAAGAAAACGTAAAGAATAAAAGGGAACACCAAAAAAAGGAAACGTAAAAAAGAAACTGGAACGGAGGGAGTCTAAATTTTAGAAGTATTTAATACAATAAGATGAAAAATGAAAAACGTCGAAATGTGAGAAAAATATGTTTTATAACATGAATGATAGTTATTTATTACACGTCATATTTTAGATTTTTTTTTTTTTTTTTTTTTTTTTTTTTTTTAGAGGCATGAGACTACATAGGCCTTGGGACCAATCAGGAGTAATTATGTTGTTTGTTAGATTAATTGGTTAGCTTTTTTTTTTTTTTTTTTTTTTTTTTGCTAAGAGGGCTACAGGGAGGAGATGAGAATTGATCTCAGGATTTCCTGAAATCGGAAGGAAAATTTTTATCACTTAGTTAATATTCTTCACTCTCATATCTTAGATGATTTTTAAGGGGTGACTTATGTTGTTTTAATTTCGATCTTCTTTCTAAGATAATGATTAAGTATCAATGTGCATATCTTTTTTTCCACTTCTTCTGCAAAAAAATGATTTTTTTTTATTAGCACATTTACGTTTAAAAAAATGCATAGATATTTTCAATTTTTATGTACTCGCAAATTGATTATTTCTTACACTCATTAAATTGTTTATGTTATTGACAAAAATGACAAAGAAAAACAAATAAATAGTACTGAAAATCAATTAATGAAAATGATAGTACATGAAAACAATATTACCAAAGAATGATGCAAAAGTAGATATTACAAAGGATGTCCATAATATCAACAATGTTTTTCTTTAATGGACAACGAACCATCATCAATATCAAGATCAAAAGTTCTAAATGAGCACATATAATTCCGAGTTTTGTATATAGAAAAAGAGAAGATGACCTAAAATAAATTTTAAAAATCTAGTGAAAAATAGAGTGAGAGGAAACATAATTAATGAATGTGAAATCTATATTATTAAACAAATGTAATCATTTGTAACCACCCTCACAACTCACCATGTACCTTCCCTCCAAAATTCTTCATTCTCATCACTTCCCTCCAAAACCTACCCGCCCCCTTTTTTTAAAAAAAAAAAAAAACTACATGTAATGCAAAATAACTGTTTTTTTGTGTATTAACTGTATGTTTTTTTTAAAAAAAATATGCAATAAATGTTGAAACATATTTTCTTTTTTAAAAAAAAACTACATTAAATAATATATTATATATTCCAAAGCCTTTAAAACATTGCAACAAAAAAAATGGCTTTGTCAATATGGTCTGTATGTTTCATAATACTAAGTACGAAGTATATGAAGTTTATATGGTCTTTGAAATATTTAATTAGATCATATATATTAATCATATATAATTTTATAATTACCTTTGTGTGTGACAATAATTAACTTATAATATGAGTTTCTCTTAGAGCATCAACAATGGGGCTCCTCAAAAAGCTTTCCAATGAGCTCTTCAAGGAGAGAGAAATTGGAGAGTTCACTCTATCCCAACAATGGAGATCTCCAAGTATTCTCCAGTTATTGTCCATGGAGAGAACATGGAAGACTGCTCTCCCCCAAGAGCATTAAGAGAACAAGCTTTATGCTTAATATGCTGACACTTGTCCTAAAATATTATATATTACTATATTTTTAATTTTAATAATTAATTGGAGAGTTGATTAGCAAAACCAATATTAAGCTCTTTTGGGAGATGAGTTTGATGAGAGAGAGAGAAAAAATGGGTTGGAGAGTAATCGCAATGTTGGTGCTTTTTATAAACTGATTAATAAACTAATCAAATAATTACAATAATATGAATTGATGACTTGATGTACAACATGTTCTTTATGCAATGTTAATTATTTATAAACTGATTTACAAGGTACTTATAATATGAGTTTTTCCTATAAACTTGCCAAATAAATACAATAATATGAGTTGATGTACAATTATTTATAATCGGATTTAAAACTTTCATAAATAATACTCTGTATTTTCTTTATAAACTGTTTTTTTATGCCAGTGCAAAATACACAAAAAGTATATTTTTATAATTATTTTTCATCTTCCATAGTCACCAAAGTATATGTACATTATTTATTCCATTGCATGATCAAAACGGATGAAAAAATGAAACTTCTCAAGCTCATCCCCATTATATGATTCAATGATCTATAGTATTTTTTATAATTTACTATCATGCTCATGACTACATGAGTAGTGAGAAGTTTTTATTCTATGTACACCCATTCCTATATTTCAAGACTTCTCATGAATACATATTTTAATATTAGTAATAAGATTTATTTATGACGAATCTCTAATATTTTCAAATAATAATAAGAGGTTTATTTACGGACCTTTAAAAAAATAAAACAAACATTATCATAATAAATCTCTTATTACTATTAGAATCCTTATAAAATATTGTTCGRTCTATTTAGAATTATTCAATGAAGTTATTTTCTCCGTGTTATTGCACGGGTAAAATCTAGTTGTATTTGAAAGAAATGACAATGAAAAGATGAAAAAAGTTACTTTACAATTAAAAAAAGCTGGCATGAAAATGGAAAAAAAAAAAAAGGAATTAGAAGATGATATAATACTCCGTACTTGGCAAGTTAATGTGAGAAAGTAAGGAAGAAAAGTTTGGAGGGAGTTAAGATGTCAAGTGTCACATGTATGTTTGGAGGAGAGTTTTAATATAAAAGGTATAGATGACAAACGGCTTACGTTCAAGGCTTCATGCATTCATGCATCTGATTCTGATGGCATAAAATTCAAAGTTCTAGCACAATCATTACCCTTTGTTCACATCAATTGATAATACAATTCAAAATTAACGAGTACTTTAATTAATTATCTCAAATTATATGAAGAGATTGTTGATGTGATTGATCCATCTAAAATGCTAAACACATTAGTATCATGGATGAAATTTCTAATTTGAATTCCCGAGTCAAATTAAATTAAGTTAAGCAAGGAAATACAATCATCATCTTACCATACCAAAGTCAAATTTCTGATCTAAACAAGGGAATACAATCATCATCTTACGGTCTTACCCTTGAGCATTCAAAACAATGAAAAATTAACTCTAAAATTTCTGATCTATATCCATGTCTCTAAACTCATGAGTTTCACTTGTCATTACTGCATTCATATAACACCAAAATATTATGGTACAAAAACAACTGTATAATAAAAGAACAAACCATATCATCACATGTCATTCTGTTTTTACCGCTTCAACAACCTAATACATACAACACTTTCCCACAAATATATTACGGAGTATATACTATATACCAAATCAGCAATATGCAACCTAACAAAGGGAAGAGAAAATAAAATAGAGATACATCCTATTTTATATTCACGCATCTGCTAAAGGTATTACTCCGTATTAAAATAATGCTTCCTCATTTCTACACGATCCCACTTTTTATGAGAACTTTTTGAGTCAAATGTAGCAAAGAATAAAGAACCTAACAAGTAGTAATTTTGATAACCTTCTCCATTTTCTTTTGACATATTATCTTTCCCTATTACTCTATTTTGAGTGTGTCAAGAAAGCAAATCTTCCCTTCACCAATGTCGTTAACACTTATAAAATCCAAGAAGTCTTGGAAGCTACTACCCTTGTACGCTTTGGGACGATCCTTGTCAACCAACTCGTGAGCAGGCTCCATTTTCTCATCCAACCCCAAGCTATGGAAGCTAGCAATCGATATCCTAGTCTTATCCGAATTCAGAATAGCCCTGTGCACCACACTTTTGTACAACCCATTGCTTAATACCTCAAAATGATCTCCTATGTGTACAACCAATGCACCACTGATGTTGGGCACGAGTTTCCACAGACCACCGTCTTGCATGTCCATGACTTCAAGCCCTGGAGAGCCTTGAAGGAGGATGGTCAAGCAGCTGTAATCCGAATGCGGAGGTAAGCCCAGCGTGAGATGAGGCTGAGGACATGGCGGGTAACAGTTTGTGGCTATCACCTGCATGCCTTCTTCCATTTGCTTGCTCACATACTTAGGACTCAATCCAAGACTTTCTGTAATAGCTCCTGCTAATTCCAGAGCAAGGTTTTGCACTTTTGAAGAATATTCCCCAACACTTTCCCTGTTAATTAATAACCATTGAAAAATAATAATGGTCAAAAATAGGAGTTATGTAGAAGTGTCAAAATGAGAAGTGTTTTTGAATCAAAAGAGAAAAAACACGGTGGAAGTATGTACGTACAAGGCAAGGAATGTCATCAATTCATTATTGCAATAAAAAAAACACACATTATTGCAACAATTTGACATCTCCAAATTTGTTGAGTTTTTTTGGGTATGTAATAGGAAGCAATGCATGATAACAGAATTGGCTATGAAATCTATCACTACATTCTTCAAGTAAAATACCATAACACCTCTAGAGATGACAATGAAATAATGATGCACCCGGGAAACAAAATGAGACTTTCCTTCGTCATAGATTCAAAACCCCCATTTCTAATTTGTAATGACTTTGTAATTCATTACAGTAAAAAAAAACACCACTTATACGATAAAAGGATAGAATAAGTCAAATTCATACAAAATAAGGAGTATATGTTACATACTACTTGAAATATGGAATTTTAATTTGGTTTTCTAAGAAGTCGCTTTTAAAATGAGGTTGTTTATTTGTAATATATGGAGACACAAGCACATGCATTCATTTATCTACATAACACCGACCGTTCACATTCAACAAACATTCAGAACATCATCCAGGACTAGGCTGATGTAACATGAATGGCTGATGTAACCAGATGAGATAGATGCATACCATTATATGTTCTTATAAACGAAACTTAGATGTTAGTTATCTCATTTCGATGAATAAGAAGGGAATACCTACTTCGTAATTAGGGGCTACTTTACATATCGTCTGTTAATCACATATACGATGAAATCCTACTAGTCTAACAAGTTGTCAAAATCTCCTCCATCACAAGCCAAAGTATAATCCTGTTGAGGATGCATTATGTATAAGTTGGCTTTTAAGATAAAGATAGCCATTAGCCAAAGGTTGTTTCGCCTAAATCAAGAAATTCATTACGAGATAAAGATAGTTTTTAAAGCTAATATCTTTATTATGACATCAGATTTAGCGAATTCATGATCCACCTAATTAAATCAACCTGATTACTAACATTTACTGGCCCATAAACTAGCTCTAGACACTGCTATGTCTAAATTTCCCATATTGATTAAAAGTTATAACCACCTGTAAACACTAGATACTATTATAAAATTGCCGACACAAAACAAACTGATGTAAGATGTAACTAGTTTGGCTAGAAAATCTAACTTTATTATACTCCTTCCATTCCATGAAAATCCTCTCATTTGTGTTTTTTTAACTATTCATAAGTGAAGAGAATCTTGCAAATAACTATTAATGTATAGATCTTGTTTGATTCGTGTTAATAAGTAATTTATTCATATTCAATTGTTACAGTTTATACCAATGCATATAAACGATAGAAAACATGCATTGAAAAGCGTAAGGATAATAACCGACAGGATCTTTATGAAACAGAGGGAATACTCAATTATTTATAATTCATAGTTTTCAGCACAGATATAAATACCAAGGTTATTTTTATTTGATATCCATAGCACATCTAAACCCATGGCCTCTTCAATCTTATGTCACATAAAACACACGATTACATGACATTACAAATAGAAATACCATGGGTATGTAACTACGTAACACAGAGGAGGAGTCACATGCTAGCTAAAACAAGCAGATAACTTCACTTGGAGATGTAGGAAATCTATATACTCGTACTTCGTACATAAACAAGTTAGAAGTTTATTTTTCCCTCATTATTTTTTCCATACCATTTTAATATAAAAGAAAATTTTAATTAGTTCCTTCAGCGAGAATATGGAAACATAAATAATAAAACAACAATTTAAATTTGTATATTGTGATGTGTAAGCAACCAAAGCAATTGCATCACTGCATCCATCACATAATGAAATTGCAGATTGAGCATTAAATGAGCAGAATCATTTTCATGCATGATAAATCTGATATTATAAAAAAAAAAATGTAACTCTGGTTATATACTATGTGCAGATTAGATATGTACCTGTAACTGGGAGGATTCTCAGGCCAAGATTGAATCCAGTCTTTTAAGGGGTTCGCATAATGTTTAAGAAAAACCCTCCAAAATTGAATCTTATCAACACCATCCTTGATGCTTGTTGCATACCTCACTGGTTTGTAAACATCATCGGACTTATATTTCAGTTTCTCCTTTGCAGGCAATTGGAAAAACTCGTCTGCTGCACCAAGTGCTTTGTCTAGGACTTCCTGGTCAATACCATGATTAACAACCTGTATTGACAGCGGCAAAACCAAGATTTTACTCTGCGGGCGACAATATATCGTTGTTCTGAGCATGACCAAAACCAAAAATTACACTATTCTTGTAGTTATAGATGGGAGGATTCCCCTGTGCATAATTATATACATATTACATAACCTAAATGAGATTCACTTGCAATGCATTAAAAACTCTCTTGACGCATGTACACTTAATAAATATTTATATACAATTACATACATCAGGCTATAATTCTGCCTTATCTATCAATACCAAATGCATGTTACACTTGAATATTTAGAGCCCATACCTTTGGTTTATGCTCGGAGAACTATTATAATATATTGGCATATATGAAGTATTAATTATTAGGGGGAAAAAAATAGAAGGATTACTTGGAAACATCCAAAACGACAACAAGCTTGACGAATGCTTTGAATGACAGCAGAGCGTTGATCAAAGTCCTGCAATCCAGCCAAGTCAACAATAGGAACATCAGCATGCAGTGAGCTCAAGGTGGGACGTTGAGGAAGAGGAACCTCGTAGCACTTTGGGACATGTGATAGTCTCTTCTCTTGAGCACTTTTCCCCGTGCTAAAACATTTAGAGCAGTTATCACTATCCATTATTATATAGAAATAAGAAATGAAATGTTCAAGCAACAATTTAGAGCAGAAAAGATCAGTAAACAAGGGAAGGGATTTACACTGAAAAATAAAAGTTGGAAGAATGGCAGTATTTATAGCAATGACAAGCTTAAACTGCTGCGTTGCTACTAAGTGATGAACAACATAATTCATTGCTGGAGTGACACACCATCAAAGGCATCATGCATAAGAATACATTATCCATGCAACTAAGCTAGAGCTAGCCTCCAAACCTTCCCTTTTTGAATATAATACTTTGAATTTAAACAACCCCTAATATTATATAAATTTATTTTCCTCATATGAAAATCCCTACCACTAAGGATTCAAGCTCACAGCTGAGAGGTAGCCGCCATATCGTCAAAATCAAGATTATACTTCCATACACATTCATTGAAGTACATTGCGAGTAGTTAGAGTGTTAGACAGTACCTGATAATAGTTGACGGTACCTGGTCTGGGAGTGTGGGGAATTTGTGATATTCTGAATCTAAGCTTCTGACAAAATTCACCTTTATGATTCATAGTCATTATTGGTGTGGCGTACACGATTATAACAGGGTATAGTATTGGCAGGGTGGATTTGTGCCCATAGTTTACAGGTAAACTAACTATGGATCGTACCAGCGCCAAACTTCTAGATCAACCGCCTTGCTGACTTCTATTCTTTCCTATCTCTCTTATCACCATTTTGCAGAATTCCTGCACTTATGTTAATATAGTGTGCAATTTATTAGCTGACGACAATGAATCTTACTATATGCAATATATATATACAAAAGATGTAGTAATCAGTGAATCATGGATTGTCATAGTTTCATTATTGCATACATATGTAGTCCTGGATTCCCTATAAGTGGGATGAATAGTCGAATAGTTCTCATCCAGCATGTCATATTGAATAACATAGTTTATCATAAAGGGAACGTCAGCCACTCTTCATCACATGTGATTTTTGCTACTTTGTAAATTAAAGAATGCAACAACTAGTTGCTCTAAAAAATATTCAATTGTTGTATTCTTTTGTATACAAGGAAATAATAAAACCAACTTACAATAACCAAAATCGGCTACTATTGATAGAAATTAATTCCTCGTAAATTTAACTAGGTCTATTTATCTAGGTTTATGCAATGTAATGTTAGCATGGTTTCATAAGAGTAGTGGATTGGTTGCGCGGCAGGGGAGAACATTTGCAGACACGGAAAGGAGAATTTATAGGGTGGAAACAGGGTTGTGGCTTAAGGGATGGTAAAAATTTTGCCGTTAGCACTCATCAGCAGCCAGCAATCAGGTGATGGTGATGGCCAGAAATGAACTGTGATAGCGACAAAAGGGTGGCAGCAATGGATTTTATAAGATTGTGTAGGCATTGCATAAGGTTGGGCTGACCAAGCGCACACAATATGCCTAGTACTTGAAAAACCTTGACACGATAAAGTGTTGTGCATGTTGGGTTGTGGGTTGTACATGTATGTGCCTCGTTCATTGGTTAAAAAGTATGATACGATTTGCCTAGGCTTTCAGTCATGAACTCATGACAAACAGATCGATAGATCATTCCTTGCCATGGGCTGATATCTTGCACTGAAGCTAGTACGGCACAGATCATCATCATGGCCAAGACTTCCAGGAAGATGAGCGCTAACCACACTGCACAACCTGACACAACTAATATAGTGGAGTGATTGGCTGATCTTAAAAAATGATCATATTTCACATACACTCTCCATCTCAATATAGGTCTTTACACTTTTTTATCAATTCATCCCAAGTAAGTCTTAACACCTTTGTATTAGGTAGCACCCCACTAATATACTCTAGGGTATTACACCCTCTTCCATTCAAACTATCAAAATTATAAAACCCTACAATCACCTGATCTACCACATCTACTTAAATGGCAAATATCAAAACTACACATTTCTCTAATTTAGTACCCCGTAACTTTTTCCATTCTTGACCATTTCTTAATTAGATACTCAAGATTTTCCCTCATCATCTCCTGCAACTATTCTTCAATTATTCAACATGAAGAATTTGCATAACTGCAATGGTTTCTGTTTGATATCTTAAGCAAGTGAATTAGTGAACAATGGCAATGTCATAAAGTAAACAACAGTACAGTCTGGCAAGAAAAATAAACCATGATGAGATACATATATACATCATGAAATATAATCACCATATTGCTAACAGGGGTTAGATAAGAACTAAATACATTTCCTAAAATAGTATAAATTTTGGAATGCATGTCGGTGTAATTAATGTTTATATTAATTTAATACTTCCACTTTTAATTCTCTTATCTAGCGCTCCGGGGCGCTCGTCAGCTTTTGTCGTATAATCAAAATCATCATAATTAGACTTGGACAATACGATAAATTTCATTAAACAGCCAACATATTCATAGTTAATTAGCGAATAAATAATCACGGATAAACAATCGGTCCAACAAAATAAGATGTAATTAGCGCAAAAGAGGAGAAAATTAGAAAATCACAAAGCAGAAAACAAATTATGGAATTTTAGGGTTTCATAGAAACGAGCTCCCACTTACAGAAAAGAATTACCTGCGAATCAAATGCTGAAAGTGACAAAGGAGAGAAATGATTGAAATTCATAATATGAAGTGTGCGAAAACGGAAAATCCACTTAAATTCTGAAATTGCAATGTACATAAAGAAGCTTTAATACTGTTTTGGAGAAGTTGGCGGGAAAGTTGTTCATCCTGATTTTTGCGACATTTTATTATCTTACAGAACGCATTTTTGGCAAAAACGAGATAGAAAGAAAGAATAAAGGGATCATGTGAAAAGAGAGAGTTAGAAAAAAATTTAAATGGAAAATCAGATTATTTAAAAGGAGAGAGTAGTTTAAAGGATAATCCCACTTTTTGTGGGTTTTCCAAAAATAAACCAAGGTTTGGATTATCTCTGAATAATCCAACTTTTATGGCCAATCTTCCAAAAATGCACCCAATACAATTGTAACCGGTTGGTGACTTGTTCTTTAGGTTAATTGCCACGTGTCACGTTTTCATTGGTTGTAATTAAATTAAAACTAAATTAATTAAAACTTAATTAAAATTAAACCTAAACTAATTAACACCCTCACCCACCACCACACACCACCTGCCACCACCGCCACAACCCACTTGCCACCACCGCCAAAACCCACCATCCACCACCGCCGCAACCACAGCCACAACCGCCACTCCTCCGCCCTTTGTCTAACTCTCCCTCCTTGGCCGCCACCCCTCATCACATCCACTATCACAGCCCACCAACAACACTCCAACTGCTACTCACCACCCCACCAGACCACCTGCCACCATACCCCACCACACCACCTGCCATAAACCACCGCCTCCTCCCTCCACCTGCCCCACCATCGCCACCTTCTCCCTCCCACACACCACCACCATCTCCTCCCTCCCACGAATCTCCCACACACCACCGCCACAACAACTCACAACCAACTCCCTCCCACGAATCTCCTACACACCACCGCCACAAGAACCCATCACAACCTCCCTCCCGCGAACAACCCACCACCACCTCCCTCCCACGAATCTCCCACACACCACCTCCCTCCCACGAAATTCTCCGACCACCACCACCTACTCCCTGCCCCCAATCCCGCAAACCACCCCACGTCGCACCGCGCACACATGCCAGCTATCATAACCAGAGAAAGAAGAGAGATGTGAGATAGAGAGGAGGAGGAGGATGAGAGAGAGAGAGCCGTGAGTGATAAAGAGGAGAGAGAGAAGTGTTTGTGTGAGTGTAGACGCCTAAAAATGTCTCCCCAAATGAGTAATCCGTGATGAACATGCCGCGTCTCGCGATTGTTTCGACTCAGAAAAGATGCTTTGAACTCACAAAAGTTGGAAATACGTGAGGTCATACTCGGAACTATTGAGCAAAGGTCAAATACAAGGCAAAATATTTTCTTTCGGTTTTTCAAAGGTTTTCAAACAAGTTACGCTGGCGATTCTCATGCTTTTTGTTTTTCAACATGTTCGTCACATTTTTCTGAATCCGCCAGTATTTTTAAATTATTTTTCTGATTTTTATATGATTTTCTAGAATTTTGCAATGTTTAAATACGCAGAATACGCAGAAAATACATGAATAATTAGAAAATACGCGGAATGTTCTTAGAAACGTACTTTCTTGCGAAAGGAGGCGTCTAGAATAATCCGTAATCTTAGAAAATCGAAATATGGCAAAGATTTATTCCGAATTGAAATATTTCAGATTTTCGGAAAATTATATACGCAGAAATGGAGCGTATATACGCAGAAATGGAGCGTATATTACGCTATCAGGAGCGTATATACGCACCATAGCGCGTATATACGCAGCTTCAAGCCATACTAGAATTGCCAAATTTTTATGGAAAGTATGCAGCGTATATACGCTACATATACGTAATACGCAGGAAGGCAGCGTATATACGCTCCTCTGTAGCGTATATCGCAGGGTTTTTCCTTCCTCGTTTTTGCCTCGTGCCTATAAATACACCCTTGCCTTGCTCAGTCCGACACGCACAATTCCCGAGACATACGTCTACTCTCTCTCTCTCTAAACACTCTAAACACATTCGTTCTTGAGTTCTAAGCATCGATTCTGTTCGATTAACAAGCGAAATAAGGGTATAAATCTGAGATTACTGCACAAAAACACATTTTTCACTCTTTTTTTTAATTCCTTTTGTCTCTCTATAATTTGATTAACCATTTTATATGAGTTTTAATTAATTAAAACAATGTAGAACTCACTTTTTAATCGTTTCATGTAAATATGTAGGATTTTCTTAATGTTTTCAATGTTTCCATGGTTTTTGGTTTTCATTCTTTCATTAACACTTATTATTATTGTTCATCTTGTCACAATTCATTATTATACACACATTGTTATTGTCAATACTAACGCGTTTGTTTGCCTCAATTAGCAATTCAATCGAAGGACGATTCCTTTGAGTTTTACTCTAACAATTGATTATTTGCAGTGACAAGGTGAGAAGACACACATGTATACTATTATGCTTTACTAACCTTCGTTTTTCATGTTTCGTTTGTATAAATATTTCTATCACACTTGTATATATTGTTTAAACAAATCGGAATTCAATTGCGTATACATTAAAGTCAGATAATCATGGACGACCGGTTTTCTAGCACCTTATTAATATTGACTAACAATCAAGTGCCGCCTTGTCCATTGTAGAAGTCTTGGTTTGTACATAATAGCAACCCACCTAGTAATTAGTGTCGCTTTCAAAGTCAAATCGATAAGTTTTCTGAATTCAATTGTTATGACTCATGGAACTACAATGAGACCGAGTAGAGGCCGCTACATGCGGGCGAATTGGGTTACAGATCTGATTCGTACCATGTCCCCGAACCCACGACTGGTTACTTGATTGGACGTGGGCCATTGTTTTGGCACCAACGTTTCGGGCGTCCGTGAATAACCTATATAGGTACGGTGGCGATCCCCTCAATTCGACACACACCCAACGCATTCACATGCGGATTCCATGGCTCAACTCCATGACACTGAAGCTGAGGTCACGCCCCCTAAGGCGGGGCGAAGCCCTACAGTTTTTGGCGACTTCACTGGGGATAATCACCATTTGGTGAGTGGACAGACTTGAAAGTCTCATATTCCATATCAAATTAATTGAATTTTGCTTGTGACCCTTCGAATAGGGTCATTCTTAGGCACTTGGTCTCAATGTGGGCATGTTCTATGTCGAGATCACCTTAAGGGGGATTTTACCTTGGTTGCATGTGGTTAATTGATCACATGGCTAAGGTAAGTCCTATCCCGCCCATGCCGCGTATGCCGTGTTACTAGATGCGTGTATATAAGGGGTATCTCGGCCATACATCACCAATGTTGTGGTGGTGAAATTGGACCCATCTCTATTTTAGGCATGGTACACTATCAGACTTAACCAAGCACCTATAGTTCACTTAGATCCTGACCTTAAGTGAATAATTGGATTTGTGTTTCAATCAATGTGCTTGTTAACTTGTGACTCTTCATTCAGTCCAAATTCTTAACCACCAACTAAGCGCCAGTCCCTTAATCTATGGTTTCAAGACATGAGGTTCGATGATCCATTGAGGCCCATTTCAAAATCAATTTCAAACTCCATTCGACCTAGAATCGATTAGGTTCGATTCCAATCCAAGAATCTTAAATCTGACTTAGATTCGACCTTTTGTTTAACCTTAAACCTAAATTAGGTTCAATTCAATTCTTAATTCAAGAACCCTACTTAAATCTGAATTAGGTTCAACCCAAGAGCCTTGAATCTGAATTAGGTTCACTTCAACTTCAATCGAAAACCTTAAAACTGAACTAGGTTCGATCATAGACTCAACCCTAGGAACTTTGATTCAAGGCTAGGTCCATTCATTTCAAGTGCTGTAGGTCTAAGAGGTCCTTAATTCTGAAATAGGCCCATCTTAGGTTTGAATCTTTCTCGAGTCTAGCACCTTAAATCAGATTTAGGTCTAGCCCATTCAAGTCCAGTTTTCGAGTCCAGTTTCAAAATCACACTCAAACTTTATCCATTTCAAAACCAGTGACGGGTCCACTAAGTCGGAGTTTTCAGTCACGATCCCCGTGATAGGCCCAAAGAGGCAAGAAGTCAAACAAATCCTATCTCCACAAAAGGCCCATGTCTCTTGACCCTCTATCCCAAAAAAAAAAAGCCTAATCCTATACCCCTTGGCCACTGAAAACATCAGACACCACTACCATCAAAGCCTCATGAGTCACCCCAAGGTGCGGATCAATGATCCGTCGGCCTTCTTTAGATTGAGTCATCGAGTCCTAGTCCTAGCATTATATCATTTCAATTCATTGTCTTTTGAGTCTATGTAGTCTCTGAAATAAGCCATGTATGTTTCAGTTTTCATTCAGCAATAAATGATTCATTTGTTTTTGGCAATATTATTTTCTAATTCTATGCAAGTCTCAACACTCATTGGCCACAATTGGTTTAATCTAATACTGATTTAATTATTGAAATTGAACAATCCCAAGAGAGGCCTTCTTTCACAGCTCCACAAAATAACCCCTCCCTTCCATACCCTTTGTCACATCAATCAAAATCCCTTGCAACCTTTTGAGCCACAAACACTACATTTAGCCTATCTTTCTTTCATCACCCACAGCTACCTAACCCTTTGGACCAAACGGTGCGTAGGAAGACACGTGCAAAAGAAAGAAAAGAAAAAGTAACATGGGCAAAAAGAAAAAAAAAGAAAAAAAAAGAGAGAGCAAAGATCAAAGTTCAATACAAAAGTCTTCAAAAAATGCAAATCAATGTCAAAATCCAACAAAGCCCAGATCAAATAAAAGCAAGAGTCTAAAAAGCACACTGCGCGCCGTGGGTCACTTCATAAACATCAAGCCTTTTTCAACCCTCAAACCACAGCCTCACATTACAACCACAAAAGCCCTCTCACACGAGGCATTGTCCAAATCATCATCAGAACTACGGTGGTCTGATTCGTAAGGATACGTAGGAAGCCTCTTCTCGAGGTTCGACCGCATTAACATTAAATCAATTGAGGCCTTTTGAGTGCTTTGACTTGCTAAGAATTGATATATGGTTTTGCCAGTCTAGAACCTGACATAGACTCATGTTTGAACCAACATCATTAGCCAACCTCGTATCTAGCCACATCTTTGACCCTTAGCCACAATTTGACCTTTTTATTTTCTGAACCATAGCTCATTCTTTGTCACTTCAAGGACTCATTGACTCAATCCAAAGAAGTAAAGCCACCTGACCTTTGGGTTAGTACATTCTTGTTGGGAACTCATCCATACAATCTAACCACCTTCCCTATGTTGACTCTAAGCCGTAAACTATATTGTCTCAAAGTCTCGCTGGGGGGCTCGCCGCCATCATGGCCCTTTAATTTCCAGTTGGGGGCTTTTTGTCTCCTAAGGCCCTATTACGTGTTCAAGTCTTTTGCTATCAAGAGGAAATCCTGAAAAATCACTTTTGGACCCTGTCTCTTTCCAATCAAAGTCACTGTCTCGCCAATGTTAAGTCAAGTCACGTCCGAGTCAACCCATAGTCTCGTCCAAATGTCACCTTTCTCTAAGTCACTCTTCAAATGACACTCTTCAATTGGCACTTGGTACTAGGATTAGACTCTAGTATCGTCCTTTCATGTCTAGAACCAGACTAGACTGAACTCTTTCAAATTCAAAGCTCATTCAAATCATGTCTAGAATCAGACCTAGACAGACACTTTCAAATCATGTCTAGAACCAGACTAGACAAGCTCTTTCAAATTCAAAGGCTCATTCAAATCATGTCTAGAATCAGACCTAGACAAGACACTTTCAAATCATGTCTAGAATCAGACCTAGACAAGACTCTCTCAAATCATGTCTTGAACCAGACCTAGACAAGACCCCCTCAAATTCAATGACTCTCTCAACCATGTCTAGAATCAGACCTAGCAAGGCCCTTTCAAATTCAATGACTCTCTCAATTCATGTCTAGAACCAGACCTAGACAAGACTCTTTCAAATTCAAAGGCCCTCTCAAACTATGTCTAGAACCAGACTTAGACTCTTTCAAAATCAATGACTCCTGCCCCTCTCTCAATATCAAGGTCACAAGTTACATGTCAACATTGCATGCAAATTTCTCAAGACATAAAGCAGACCTATGTCGTCACCAAAGTAGTCCTTAATCCTGAATTAGGGCTATTATTTTCAAGTCAACGCTCATTTCCTCGGAAAGCATGGGGTGCATCTGCATTTCTCCCAGTCAGCCGAACGAAGAATGATCGCTCAGGGACTCAGACCGCACGGGACACGCTACAGGTAAACTAACCTTTGTTTTTGCAGGTACCGACGAAAAAGGGTAACTCAGGGTCGCAGAATGTCTTGAGTTGCTCTCCGTCTCGAATCGAATACTTTGACTTTCGTCTTACGAGACCATCGTCTCTCCAGACTCAGTCAAAGTGGGGCTTCTGTGACGCCTAAAAATGTCTCCCAAATGAGTAATCCGTGATGAAACATGCCGCGTCTCGCGATTGTTTCGACTCAGAAAAGATGCTTTGAACTCACAAAAGTTGGAAATACGTGAGGTCATACTCGAACATTGAGCAAAGGTCAAATACAAGGCAAAAATATTTTCTTTCGGTTTTCTCAAAGGTTTTCAAACAAGTTACGCTGGCGATTCTCATGCTTTTGTTTTTCAACATGTTCGTCACATTTTTCTGAATCCGCCAGTATTTTAAATTATTTTTCTGATTTTTATATGATTTTCTATGAATTTTGCAATGTTTAAATACGCAGAATACGCAGAAAATACATGAATAATTAGAAAATACGCGGAATGTTCTAGAAACGTACTTTCTTGCGAAAGGAGGCGTCTAGAATAATCCGAATCTTAGAAAATCGAGACATATGGCAAAGATTTATTCGAATTGAAATATTTCAGATTTTCGGAAAAATTATATACGCAGAAATGGAGCGTATATACGCAGAAATGGAGCGTATATACGCTGATCAGGAGCGTATATACGCACCATAGCAGCGTATATACGCAGCTTCAAGCCATACTAGAATTGCCAAATTTTTATGGAAAGTTGCAGCGTATATACGCTACATATGAGCGTATATACGCAGGAAGGCAGCGTATATACGCTCCTCTGTAGCGTATATACGCAGGGTTTTCCTTCCTCGTTTTTGCCTCGTGCCTATAAATACACCCTTGCCTTGCTCCAGTCCACACGACACAATTCCCGAGACATACGTCTACTCTCTCTCTCTCTAAAAACACTCTAAACACATTCGTTCTTGAGTTCTAAGCATCGATTCTGTTCGATTCAACAAGCGAAATAAGGGTATAAATCTGAGATTACTCACCAAAAACACATTTTTCACTCTTTTTTTTAATTCCTTTTGTCTCTCTTAATTTGATTAACCTATTATGAGTTTTAATTCAATTAAAACAATGTAGAAACTCACTTTAATCGTTTCATGTAAATATGTGGATTTTCTTAATGTTTTCAATGTTTCCATGGTTTTTGGTTTTCATTCTTTTCATTAACACTTATTATTATTGTCATCATCTTGTCACAATTCATTATTATACACATTGTTATTGTCAATACTAACGCGTTTGTTTGCCTCAATTAGCAATTCAATCGAAGGACGATTCCTTGAGTTTTACTCTAACAATTTGATTATTTGCAGTGACAAGGTGAGAAGGACACACATGTATACTATTATGCTTTACTAACCTTCGTTTTTCATGTTTCGTTGTATAAATATATTCTTATCACACTTGTATAATTGTTTAAACAAGATCGGAATTCAATTGCGTATCACATTAAAGTTAGATAATCATGGACGAACGGTTTTCTAGGCACCTTATTAATATTGATAACAATCAAGTGCTCGCCTTGTCCATTGTAGAAGTCTTGGTTTGTACATAATAGCAAACCACCTAGTAATTAGTGCGCTTTCAAAGTCAAATCGATAAGTTTTCTTGAATTCAATTGTTATGACTCATGGAACTCAATCGAGAGCCGAGTTAGAGGCCGCTACATGCGGGCGAATTGGGTTACAGATCTGATTCGTACCATGTCCCCGAACCCACGACTGGTTACTTGATTGGACGTGGGGCCATTGTTTTGGCACCAACGTTTCGGGCGTTCGTGAATAACCTATATAGGTACGGTGGCGATCCCCTCAATTCGACAACACACCCCAACGCATTCACATGCGGATTCCATGGCTCAACTCCATGACACTGAAGCTGAGGTCACGCCCCCCTAAGGCGGGGCGAAGCCCTACAGTGAGTTTATAAAAAAAAGGAAATAAAATTAAAAAAAATCAAAGTTTTAACCTGAACAACAGGTTTTAAGTCACCGGGTTCATTTTTGGAAGACACCCTTTAAAGGTCGGATTATTCTGGGATAATCGAAAGGTCGGTTTATTTTTGGAAGACCACTCAAAGGTGGGATTATTCCTGTTAATTTTTCCTAGTTTAAAATGGATGAAATACTTGAATGAAAAATCAGTCTTTTTAAACAAGATTTTTAAAACCTAAGAGCATCCACACCAATGATCAAAAAAATCATTCATCCCTCTCTCTCTCTCTCTCTAACACTTTCTCACTCATCTTTTTTCATTTCATGAAATTTTCAATCACCCAACCTACACCAATGATCCAAAAAAAACTCATCATCCCTCTCTCTCCTACTTTTTAACTTTACCCCACAACACTTTCTCTCACATCCAACTCATCATTTTGTTATTAATTAATGTTGTCTAATTACAATTAGGCTAAATTCCGACACTACTTAATCGTGATTAGTGTTTAACTAATTACGTATTAGCACTAATTACGTATTAAATTTGAATTTTCGGATTATTTTTTTAAATCGGACTAATTAATTAATCCGTTCTAATTTTTATTTCTGGATTAATTTTCTAATTATTTATTTAAAACGGATTAATTAACAATTCATTATTTTCTTTTTGATTTGTAAGTAACAAGAAATGAATTTAAAAGGAACAAATTAGTAAATTTGACTTTTTTCCAACTCCAAAATAATTAGGGATATTTTAGAGTTTTTTGAGAATTTTTCCAGAATTTTTTGGGATTTTTTGGTATTTTTTTTGGATTAAAAACAAATTTTATGAATTTTTGGAGGATTAAACAAAGGATGTAAGAAGAGAGAATTGGATTGTGAAGAAAAATATAGCAATATGGGTGTCTATTTATAGATCTTGAAAAGTTATGAATTTTAGTATTTTTTTATTTTTTTATAATGGACAAAATGCCCAAAAACGAGAAACACGAAATAGAGGAAATAGAGCAGGACAGCACGTGTGGCAACCCCCTATTGGGRCGCGTGTGCCTGTCGCATGTCAGGCCAGTATTTTTTTGCCTTAAACTAATGCAAAACGACGCCGTTTTGTCTCTGAACAGAGCAAAACGCGTCGTTTTGTTCAAGAAGCAGCGAAAAAATAATATGAAATGGAGTATTTCTCTGTGGGGCCCGCATGTGTGACAAGAGTGATGAAAATTCACTCAACTCGTCAAAGAATGACGAGAAGGGTGATTATTCACCTAATGAATTTTTTTTTCACCCCAAAATTCATTGATGGGGAAGCATGAATTATTTGTTCACCATTTTTATGACTAAAAAAATCATTGGTGTGCTTGCTCTAAAGGGCTCCATCGGGAGTAACACTCAAACAGTTAAAGCTTCCCTCCCGATTCTGGGAGATTTTGACATCAATTCTCATCTTTACCCTTCTGGAATTGCAGCCCTCTTAGCAATTAGCACTTAGCACCAAAAAAGGGCTTACTCCGCTTAGGTCTATCGAACTAAATCGAAATAAACTGAATGGGAAAAATAAATTTAATGGAAAATTGTTTTGTTAATTTAATTTTTATCTTTCTATTAGAAAATATTTTTGAAAACGGGCCACAATTAATTTAAGGTTAGTACAAGAAGTTTTGAAATATCAATATAAAGGAAAAATTTATATTGTTATAATCTTATCGTGCTTCATATCAAAGTAATACGGAGTACTTCGTATCAATTACTCGGTAGTAAGTTAATTTCTATTTTGCAAAATTGGAAGTAGAAACTTGTAAAATCGCAAGAGCCTAAATAGCAAAATTATGATTCATGAAATTATAATACGAAGTAGTATTGTGGGCCTGTAGCAAACATAAAGATGCGCCTTTGCAAATTGATACTCCGTACTTAGTATTTACGACTGCTGACATCTAAGTTCTAACATGAATGTGATCCTTGATATGAGAAAAAAAACAACAAATTTAACATGAGATTGAGTAAGAATTTCAAAATATGGAATTTTAAGTGGAATTGGAATCACAATTCAACTCCTGGACCTTTTACACTACAACCAAAGATGGTCTACTGCCTACTGGGCCAATGGAGTGAACATAAAGAATTTCGGGAAATGTACAAGGTCAACATACCAGTCAGAAACTCAGAACTCAAAACAATTCTCCTGGACTAGGCGACTAGCAGGTTGCAGCGAGCCAGCAAGTATGATGCCGATGCCATGCCATTCACAAAGCTGAATGGTCAATATTTGATAATGTACTTAGCTAAGAAACAAAAAAATTACATGTGAAAGATTACAGAATGAATGAATGATGCGATAAACTCGTAGTTTTAAGACATACCCTATCACATAAATCATCTTACTACTGTCATGGAGGAAAGAGTATGGTAGTATAACTTAACAGTAGGTCATAATTTACAGGACTACAGGATCGGCACTTGCCAGCTAGGCAACACTTTCCTTCGATCTTCAATACTGATCTAGATATCTTAAAGTGTACAAAAAGGAGGTGGAGGGAAATCCACACTTCACGTCGAAAAAAGAAACTCAGTACTTGATCACATGGTGCCGCAGCCAAAGCTCGTACATAACCATATGAAATGCATCATACTTGATGGGAGGCGAGTTCCATTGAAAATGCTTTTGCACCTGACACAAAAGGCATGAAAATATTATGTTTATCTATGTTACTTCAACATCCTCATCTCCCTCAAAAATCACGTGTCGTATCGTGTCGTGTCGGACATGACACTTGGATACTTATTTTTTAACTAAAAACTTCACTTTTTTATACAAAATGACCGAGTCGGATACTTGAACACTCGTATCCGAGACTCCGAGTAGACACTTAATCCGTGTCTAGGTAACATAGATATTTATTGTAAACCTTAAAACTTGAACCTTCACCCTAACCCTATGTTACATGGACTCAGTCGGACACGGGTGCGAATCCGAGCGTTCGATAGGTGTTTTTTGAAAAATTAGGATACGGGGACACCGTCCTAACTCCTAACTTTGGACACGGGTACGTTACTTGAAAAATAAACATAATTATAAAAATAATTAAAATTAGTATACTTAGTATTAAAATTCAAAATGATAAAATATCTCATATAAATCCCAAATAATAAGTATTAAAGAAAAAACATAATAAAACAAACATGGCAGAATATGAAGATTAATTAATCATTCGCATGAAATGGTTTCATTGGGGCATTGAGTCTTCTTGAATAAACATTGGGAACTTGGATAAATATTAAATTCAATATCTAGAATATTCTACATAGTCCATCATCTAACAAATTTGGCTTCGATTAACACTTGGTAGATCTAGGGTTTCTCCCTCCTCTACTTGTAATCGCGTATCCGAGTGCAAAGTGAAGTATCCGACACGTATCCCGTACCCAAATGACCAAATCGGTGTCGTGTCGTGTCGACACGGGTACGGAGGTTAAAAGGGCGTGTCGGAGTAACATAGCCCTAACCTCTTCATTACCGGAAAAAACTTGGTCCAGCCACTTACCATTAAAATATCTAGTGTATTAATCCTAAGTTATGTAAGGAATGGCATCCAGAAGATTCAGTACCAGAGTTTTTTAAAGTCTTATGAGAAAACAAAAGGAACGAGCATGTAAGTCAAGTCCTCTTGTGGTGATTCAGGGAGTAAGAAATGTCTAAACATCAGATATTCCAACAGTATATAAAACCATTACCTCAACCATATTTTTATGAAGACGTGCAAATTCAGCATCTGGTATTTCCTTGAGAAGTTGCTTGAGCTGATAAACATCTCTCTCCCTCAGCACAACAGTAAATTTTCGCCAATCAAGAATGTCGTTGAATGGCAAATCATAGTAATCAGATAAAATAACTGTCGAAGAATAAAAACAAAGTAGTGCTTCAGATCTCTGCCTAAGCTGCGGTAAAGTGAACTAGATTTGTCTTCCATAACATACAGTGATTAATTGATACACCCCCATTTAATATTATCCTACATATTACAGAGTATATGATTCACCCCCTAAAACCAGTATGAATAGAATAAACTCACCAGGAACACATCCATAATGTATGGAATCTGTAATACGAGCACTGTTAACCTGAGAGCCACCAGGGCATATGCAAAATTTATTCCTGTAAAACCTCTTCTGATATACCAAAGGTCCGATAGCCCTATTTATTCTGTTGTTTGAAATATCAAGTTCAGTGTCATTCTCCCATACTCTTGCCAAGATAACTCTAATCTTGGAGTTACGATGGCCTGCCCAAAATCCAAGGTTTGTCCTGCAAATTACACATGCTGTTCATTTCAGATGACCTAGACATAAATGACTCCTTTAACATAAAATAACATCATCCCACTGTGGATCCCCAGATCCCCACATACAGGATTTTAAGGTCCAAAAATAAACACATTTATCCCTTGCCATCAAATAGGTAACCGAAAAGTAACCAGTAGTCTAAGACAGACCTTCAAAGTTAGCAAGTCAAAGAAAGTTCATAAAATAACATCATCCCCAAGTTAAATGACTCCTTTAACATAAAATAACATCATCCCACTATGGATCCCCAGATCCCCACGTACAAGATTTTAAGGTCCAAAAATAAACACATTTATCCCTTGCCATCAAATAGGTAACCGAAAAGTAACCAGTAGTCTAAGACAAACCTTCAAAAATTAGCAAGTCAAAGAAAGTTCAA
Organism: Bassia scoparia; assembly: GCA_008642245.1. NCBI lineage: Eukaryota > Viridiplantae > Streptophyta > Magnoliopsida > Caryophyllales > Amaranthaceae > Bassia > Bassia scoparia. The sequence goes on along the minus strand of SNQN01000835.1, from coordinate 18,340 downwards.
TGCCGCCTTTTCGGCATGCTCTAACACAACAGGATAAATTAATCAAAGAAGATTTAAAACTTTGGAAGCATAGAATCACATGTCTCTGCTTAATTCATACATTCTAAAATTTGAACAACCTAAATCAACTACATTGGTTTCGGCATGTAAGTTGAAGTCCTCAAGACACACTAGAACGTATTGTGGAGTGGTGGGACTGGGGTCATGGAGAGCTCAAAAGAGGGAGAAGGCTTGGTTAGAAGGATTTAGGAAAGATATAAAGCAAAAGAGATTTTTGATCATAGGGGATGGAAGAATATTTTTGAGGATGATTACACAGAATGATCACTTTTGGTTCATGTCGCAGGCCCCACTTATGGGATTAAGGCTTTGATTGATAAATCCTTGTAAAACAACGGTATCACTTTGACACACACAACTAATCACTAACCCCTAACATGCTATTCCACATCCTACATATAATGATTATCCGTCCACTAGAAGCAGAACACATTTTAAATATCTTACACACAAGTACATGCAAAACCTATTCAAATTTATAATGAAACAAAAAAATCAGACATAAATCAACACATTTTGCTTGATAATGAGCTTGTTAACTAAGGGATTTCCAGGTGAATTCAAATATTTACGAATCGAACTCTTTCAAGCATATTTGATTAGCAGGATAACTAAAAACTCACGAGCAAGCATTACTATGAGCTTGGAGTAAAAAAAAATTAAACATAAGTACCATGCTCACAACAGCAGCAGCAAAACCAACAAAAAGATATTAATGAAAAGGTTAACCTACCTGTTTTCTAAATCATTGCCTCCGGCAGGAAGAGCAAAGGGCTGCAGTACTTGAGGCAAAGCAACATCCTTGTGTGGAATGAACCCAACATCATAGCTCGGGGAGCATACAACTCGAATAGAATTCTTTATGATCAACGGCAACCCCTCAAAGGCCCTTACTCCAACATCATGACAAGTGACAAAAAAGTGATCAGCTCCCAATGTTCTATTCCAGTAAGGATACTTAGCTATTAAACTCTCCACATAGTCCTTTACAATTATTGTCATGTTTTCATAAGAAGTCCCCTGCATAGTACGTCCAATGAACACAATTAAACTCACAAACACGTACTACTACCCAATATGAAAGAGAATACTTATAATGTAACTATGTAAGTGGAGATGATTAATGAACAACTAATCTTCATCAAGCAACGTCTGATCATCGACTCGACACATAAGGTGTCCCCAAATCCAAACTTAGAAATCCATATAACCTCTTTAATGTTTAGTATGCACAACAACTTCACTTTACAATGACATCTTACCAAACTAAATAAAACACTTACTAATCTAATCATTCCATAATCCAACAACTGAAGTTGCCACAGCTATAACTCAGCAATTAAGTGTACAAGTGTTCAATTCTACAACATCAATTAAACATTTAAACCACACCACTTCTAATCTCACATTGTAGATTGATGACATTCAACGACCACAACATTTGATTTATTGCGAATTCCTAATTCACAAATCAAACTCAAAACCAGCTTCAATTCATCAAAAATCACAGTAAGCAAACCAATTTCCAAATCAGTAAACAATTCAAACATTCAATTCAACGAAATCAAAAGTACCTTGCCGCGCATCTTATGGCAAGAAATAGGAACAAAGAAGAGGTGAGCTTGATCAGGATCTTCAGTGCGAAAACCACTTTCTCGAATGTTCTGGAAAAAGTAACCTTCACTTGCATACTTACCAGTGAGCTTCCTCGGAGTTTGATAGAACGTTTTCGGATCACCGTCAGGGTATATATACACCTTGAAATTCCTCTCCATTTCGGCGTAATTCAACCTAAAGATCTCCGACGAATGGTACGCTTCCGACGGTTCTTCTCTCGCATCATTTTTCGACGCTTTATCCTCCACCACTTCTAGAACCTTGGGGAACAACAAAACTAATCACGTTAGCGACACAAAATCGCAGAAAGATGCAATAGAGGAGAGAGAAAGAGAGAAGCTGTACCGTGGTCGGAGAAGAGGAGGGAGAGTGAAGAGATTTTAGAGAGAGAAAGGTGAATGAGATTAGAGTGAGAATAGCTAGGATTAGCAGGGATCCTCTGAGAGAAAACATTGAAGACGAGGAAGAAGACGACGATGAGAAGAATGATTGCGGTGGTTTAACCGCCGACATTGGTGGCGCGTGAGATTCAGTGTCAGTCAGTGATTTGGTTTTTTGTTGGAGTGTAGTTTTGGAGTGTGAACTGTGAAAGTGTGAAGGAGTATAATAAACGGGCGTTAATCGCGCGGTTTGAAGGCGCGTGAATGATTGGAAATCTAATTTCTCGCGTTCTATGTTAGTGGGCTGGGCTTTATAATTGGGCTTGTGTGATGAGTTTTATTTGATGGGCCAAATGGGTAAATTCTTATATGGTCTCAGGACCATAATAATCTAGGTGGTCCCGAATTCGTAAGAATCATGCGCCCCCAAGATACTAGTAATAACTAGTATTTTTTGCACGCGATGCGTGCGTGAGTATGTATGTATCAAAGAAAGAAATGTTCGTTTATAAATATTTTAATATTAATAATTCTTTCGTTTTTATTAGTAGTTCATTTATTGTTATCCATATATGAAGTATGTCAAAAGAAAGAAATATAATGTTGAATAAAAACTTGTGCTTAAATAATAAAGATTACCAAATAATAATGTTAGAAATATACTTAGTAGATAAATTTTATAGTAGATGACAGTTGTACGATACAACTACGACACTAAATTTTCCAAGCTGGTCCACTAAGTATGGTATCATGAATATAATATGATTAGTGTAACCCAACTTTTAACATGAAATTCTTAATTTTACATTTTTCTTCTTATTGTGTCAATCCTATCAAATTATTTTGTCAATTGAATTCTTTTTATTAGTTTAACTTAACTTATGCAATGTTTCATTATTACATGTTTATTATGATAAGACAAAAGAAAATCACTCTAAATATTGTTTAATTAATATAGTTYGAATTTCAAATMCAATACCATATTAAACTTGTTCAACATTTATGGCAAATTYATAATTGAAGAGTAAAAAGAGATTTTTTTTAAAACATTGTAATTTAATTCATTAAGGGCATATGGGACAATTCATAGGGGGGACACCATTGCTCCCCCCTTGGCTTATATAATAGAGATTAACCTAACTACTAGTTGATACCACGCACCCAGCAAAACCTTCCAAGTCCCAACATCTGACATACTCACCCAAACCCCCAAAATAATTTCGCTCTCTTCCCTACACCTCCCAAAAATCCAGAAAAACACCTTTCTCATATTGCTTTATCAATCGAAAAATAAAACTTGTAAACAATTAAATTTTACTATCACTTCTTGTTATTTGATTTAAAATTGATTTTGCTCAAAAACATATTCAATTAGATGTGCTTCCTGCTAAGGGTTTTTTTTTTTCAAGCGAACATAAGCGAATCAAGGGGAAAACATGTGTCCTGGAGGCGGTGGCATTTTTTGACCATCATTTCAATATGCATGATTATGTAAGTTTTATTGTTAGATTAATTTGTGATTTTTTGTATTGTCATGGTAATTTGGAATGAACTAACCCATGAATATGTTGGTATTGGAACAAAAGTCCAAACATTTTTTAATTTTTGAACTATAAAGCGATTTTACTATTTAAAATTGTTATTTGATCTTTTAAATGAACATTTGATTTATACAAATGAATATTTGATTTATGAAAATGAACATTTGATTTATACAAAAATGAACATTTGATTTATGAAATGAACATTTGATTTATACAATAATACTAAAATTGAACAAAATATACATCTTACAATGCAAATTTAAGTTTTTTGATCYAGCAAACATGATGAAACWATGAGGTATTGAACTTGATTTGTACCTTTTGTGTTTACTCAAATTATTCCGTGTATTTTTGTACTGTACTTTTTATCTTGAATCCACTTGTTTCTTCAAAATCTAACTTAAAATGATAAATTTTTCTTCGAAGGTGTTGAATTTCGTTTTTAATTTGTTGAAGTTTGTTGCGATTTTAGCTTTTTTTTGTCTGATTCTTTCAGATTTTGGGAGAGTTTTGTGCATTTTTGGTGAAAGAGGAGAGAGAAAATGGGTTTTGGTGAAGAGGAGAGAGAAAATGATTTTTTGGATGGATGAGGAGACAGTATTTAAATAGCATGTTGTCACTGAATGTGAGGTGTATTAATGCATGGGTAAATATGAAGCATGTACTTTATATTGTAAGAGTTCATATTGTAGAGTACTACAGTGTATATTAGTGAGATCACAATGCTTATTATGGTCCTGGGACCATAATAGACTTATTCGTCACGGGCAAATGTTTATATCCAACAATACAAATGTTCATCTCCAAAAGCAAATGTCAATATCCAAATATTCATTTCCAAATGCAAATGTTCATCTTCAATACAAATGTTCATATCTGAAAATGAACATGGGGTCCAAGTAAGAATTTGGGACATTATAGTACGAGATTGGACCGGAAGAACTAAAAAGCCCAAAAGGACTTTTGATTGGCCAGTTAAAAGGCAAAGCCTTAGGATTTGTTAGGTTTCGTGACTTTCATCTTTGATAACAACCTAATTATAAGGTATATATTACTATATAAGATAACTTATTAAACTTGTTTCTCATAAACTAAATAGTTAGTAACATTCGTTAAGGAGATAAACATAACTCTATCTCTTAATTTTCCTCCATATAGTCTTTTTCTCCCTAAAAGCATGAGAGTGATCTTGATCGTCTTTGAAATTTATTTTCATTGCAATGTTCATGTTTACTTAAACCTATTTATTGGTGCATGTTAATTTACGCATGTGGACATGTGATCTTATTTATCTATTTGAAAACTAATTTAATTTCATGGAGTTTCGTTAATCACATCTAATTTCCTACACTCAATTGTAATAACCAATAAATTAAAAGCGTATGTTGATATAATGTCTAAAAAAAGAGTTCGTTTTTGCACCAAAAAAAAACGAGTTTGATATATACATTCATGATCTTGAACTAGAGGATAAATATAACAAGCAAGAACAAATATATAAAAACAACATTACATTATTACACTAGATCATTCCTTGCTCACAAATCACAACATTACATTAACTCACACAAGTGCTTATTCGATAGAATAATTCAAAACAAACTCACACATTGCATAAATACATATATATAGATGGTATGGTACATACTACATGTCTACATGAGCATGATATGATAGTTAATGGATATTTGGTTCCACAAACCCTAACAATAATGTACCAAAGGTTACATACATATATGTAATAATAACTTATTATTAATAATACTTGGTGCATAAACGACCAAAGTTGGTTGAAAGGTTGGATGATAGATGATCAGGCATCCTTGAGCACAACCACCTCATTACCAGAGCCAGAAACCTCACACCGGCAACCGTTGCCGCACTCGAAGAAGACCTTGCCGGCATCAGGACCTTCTGTCTTTGTGAAAGTACAAGCATATCCTTCCCCACATACACAGTATCCTCCCTCGCTCTCCACTTTCTTCGATTCATCCCTGCATTTTAATTTTGTTTTGTTTAATTTATCAACCAACAATAAACTTAATAATTATATGCTTGATTATGTACTTACAATATGTCTTTAGTAATTTTATGTCGATATTCATTGTAAGTATAATAGGACTCTAGCTAGCAATTTTTTGCTAGATACAAAGTATTTAAAACCATATATATTTATGGAAATGTGTTATATATTGCTCGTATGATGGATTGAAAATCCGCATATTGTGTGAGACTAATCAATCCTCGTCTAGAAGCATAAAATCGACGTATATTAAAGAAGAGATGGTAATGAATGAACTTACGTGATGCAGACACAGCTCTCGCTGCAGTTGGTGAAGGGCTTGGCGCCGGGTTGAGGGTCTTCAATTTTTTTTATCACACAAGTCCACCCTGGTCCACACTTGCAGCATGCTTTGCTGTTGTAACAAATCACTAATTAGTTTTTTTTCCCCTTTAAACATCGGTGACTAGTGAACAACGACATGATAAGCATCAATAATTTCCTTATTCCTCTTTTTATAAGCAATGATTTACAATTATTCTTATTATTATTATTATTATTATTATTATTATTATTATTATTATTATTATTATTATTATTATTATTATTATTATTATTATTATTATTATTATTATTATTATTATTATTATTATTATTATTATTATTATTATTTTAGGGGATGATAGCTAAACAAACACAAAACTTATTACCAAAATAAAGAAATAATAATATTAAACCTTAGTTTTTTTTGGTGCCAAACAGGAAAATAATTTGCAAGAGGACATTATTAGAATAATAAAATAGCTTAATATATAGGTCAATTAAGCAACCATGTATAAATATAGCAAATATAACTAGTAAACTAGCTAGTTAGCCATAAGGTTGTGATCAAGAACTTCAACTTGAAGAAAAGATTGATGCAAAGTTATTATCAAATATTATCATTATTAGGTTGTTTACTATTATATGGGTTGTACAATATATTAAGACAAAGTATTAGGTACATTGAATGCACAATAAATTTACTGTACATCAGATTATAATGACCCTTTTGGTTAATATAGTAACTTTTTTTTTATCAATATAGCGACCCTTATTATTTATCACTATATTGATGTAAAGTGAAATGGGTCACTATATTGATATAAAAAATCACTATATTAATATAAAGGGTCACTATATGCTTGATGCACAATAAATTTATTGTGCATCTGATACATACAATGTCATATATTAATCCTTCCATGGTAAAAATAAAAATAGATAAGAAGTAAATAAAAAAAATTTACCTAGTACAATAGTAGTACGAACATGTGTATGCATTATTGTTTGTTTAGGGATATGCGTTTCCAGTATGTATAGTAAACCCATACACGAGGAAGTCGAATATATATACTTCGTAAGTTGAAATTTAAACTAGTCCATCCATAACTACTCACACAGGATCAATCTTATAATTTAAAACCTAACACGTCGAGTATATATTTTTTGAAAATTAGTATAAGAAAAATTGCGAGTATTATTGTTATATAGGTTAGTTGTATATAGCGAGTTAATTAATACCTGTTAGATTCACCAGGAGGGCAGCAACTCTTGGAGGAAGACATGATTATGCAGATCTCTCTTTTCTTATTATCACTACTTAGCTTCGAAAAACACACTGATCTGATCGATTATATTCAGTGATTATGTTTATTGTTGCTGGGAATGAATTGAAGCAGCAAATGGCTCTCCTTTTATAGAAAAATCCTCTCTTACTATTCAAGCTAAGACTCGCGACCGTCTTTTTCTTCTTTTTTTTTTAAGATGACAAAGAGAAGATAAATTGTTGTATTTTTTTTAATTTTTTTTTTCGTTTTTCTTTCGGAAGACCACCTTTCACGTGACTTAATTTACATAATACGATTAATTCATTATTATTTGTTTTTAAGCTTTGTCAAAGCAAGTACGTACTACATACCGTTATATACACCATCGAAAGGATCGATCGTCCTCTTCTTAATTAAATTCATAGACCCTGGCTGGCCTTTTAATTGTGCTCCATTGAAGTAAGTAAGAAGTAATAATAAACTACGGAGTACTTATATTGAATAATACGGAGTATAATAGTAAAAAAAATACAAAGTAAACTCAAACATCGAGCCAAATCTAAGAAGTTGTAACCTATATATTCACAAATGTAAGTAGAAAATAATTAAATGAGTAGCTAGCTAGTCGAGTACTAAGCTACTTCCTATAGAGATGTTGATAATAAATTTAGGCTTATGTTTGAGTGACGATTCCAATAAACTAAACAATCCACAGCCCTAGTCGAATGATTCATATCGAATTTGTATGGTTATTTAAAATGGAAAACACTATTTAAACCTGGCCTCAATCTCTTTTTAACTGGATGTAGTTGGTTGTACCATGGACATTTTCAAAATGACTTACAACTTATTACAAATTAATTTCTATTTTATTTTTTTGTTGAAGGACTACTTTCCGAGAAATAGAAACTCTTTTAATTCATTACAAGTTTCTTGTAAGCGAAGCTAATTAAACTAACAACAATTATTTAAAATCTAAGAAGTATATTTAAAAAGCTAATAGACTTGTGTGCTAGTCAAATATATCTATCCCTAATAAAAAAAACTTAATCTAAACCATTTGTTACGTACTTACATACTATGTAGTAAAGAAAACCAACTATGTAAGACCTAGCTTATTCAAGAAGAACAACGGAAGATGTAACAAACTTTGCTTATACTTCCTTTGTTTCATAAAAAACTCCTTACATTTTCTATTCTAATTAAGTGCAACGAATATTACGAAACAGGTGGAATGTAACATATAATTAGATTTTGCAAGAACATGTCATTATTCGGGACAAGTTTACTTAATTAAATAAGGATCGGAAAAACATTGAAATAAAATACCTCTGTTTATACTCATGGTTGAGACTCGAGAATATAATATATTCTCTATCAACCTCTAAGGCTCGCTCTAGAGCACAAGTAAACGGGGAAAACTCATGAGTTGATTGTATTCTTTTTTTTTTTTGACGAGGAGTTGATTGTATTCTTGATGAAGATGTCCGTAAGTTAAATTAATGGAACAATTAATTAAACAAAATTGGCTGACTAATTTAATCTTTCTTTAATAAGGAGTATCATATAGGGAGTATCCTAGGCTCTTAGCTGGATGGTTTGGTACTTTGATGGTAGATTAAATGATTTGCTTCCACTTAATAAAGTCAACCTCTTCAATCTCACAGTGTATCATATATGATATACGAAGTATATATCTTGATCATTATTATTGCCTCTGATGTTAAAAAAAAAAGAAAAAAGAAAAAAAAATACAGCAGAATGAAAGATTACATGTTTGTTTGTGTAATTGTTTTTTGCGTAGCTATTGATTCATCAGTTATTAACACAAGCCCAATATTATATGAAAAAGTCTAAACATTAATTAACTAGTTATAAATGTGTGCAATACCCACATAATTCTGAAATTACACTACTAATCTCTCTCGCACAAAACATGATAGTTAGATATCTAAGAGCATTCATATTCATTGGGAGCTAACCGTCACATTTCTCAAATTTCACAAATGTGAACCTCCTCATGAGTGTAGGTTGCATCTCATCCCATCAAAAAATAAGTGGAGATTAAAAAGAAACCTTTCCATCTATTTACGTGGTCCCTTTTCTTTTTCCTTTTTTTAATAAATTGACTAGTATTTTTGGTCCGACGTTGTCCGAGTCATACGATTTCATTTTATATTACTATTTCGATTTTTTGATTTCATTGTTTTTATCTATATGTGAAATGTAATGTACAATATAGTAAAATTATCATTGTAAAATAACTAAATAAATTTTGTAACAAAATAAAGTGAGAAAATATTATACTTTTTTCGTTCCATAATTTTATGTGCATTCGGGTTTTTATTTTCTACTATTTACATGTCCATAAAATCTTCTACATATCCACATGTAGATAGAACACTATACATATTCTTTATGATTGTAATAATTATATAAATAATATTATTATTTTTAATATTATTATCCCCTTTGTTCGTACCTCAAGAGAAGGAAAAAAAACACGAAAAATTATCATAATAATTGTAAAACATTTATCAATAATATTAGTACGGAGTACTTCGTATATATTAGTGGTTAAAATCTAACCATTTTGTCAAAGGTTAAATAGTTGGCACGGATCGAAAGTATTATTGTTGAATAATAANTCAAAGGTTAAATAGTTGGCACGGATCGAAAGTATTATTGTTGAATAATAATAAAATCACAATTTTTTTTACCTCAAAAAATAAGGGACACACGAATTTATTACAATTATTGTTAAACAATAAAACTAATATTTCGTCTAAATTAATGGTTAAAATCTCCTCTAATAAAAATAGTGGTTATAATCTAAAAAAAATTAATGAAATTATTAAAAAAAGCTAAAGAATGATACATTAAGTGCGCTTTAACAATAGAACAATATCTTTTAATAAAAGATTGAAGTGTAAACACTAAATGATGTTAGTTGAGTTGGTAGGGGCATATTAAATATGTGATAAGGTCTTGAGTTCAAATTTACTATAAACATATTTTTTAATTGAGCAATTACACTATAATCCTGCATGGCGCTAGATGACATGGCATATGAAGATGGAGAGCTAATGACATGTCGCATACATGGCATAATTCTAGAGAAAGCTTAGGGAACACATGGCGCATGTACGTGAGTAAAGGAACCACGTGGCGTTATGACGGTATTTAGAACACTTTTAATAATATTTGTAGATTGTAGATCTGTTCCAAAACAAGAATAGGATAACAAAGCTCACACATAATTTTGTGTGTTTTTAATGGTACGGTGTAATAATAAAGTGTAATGGTGTAAAATTGTTTGTAAGTGATATAAAACACGAGTAGTTTGTAAGTAGTGTCAAATTTTGATGGTGTAAAATGAATTTTTAACAGTGTAATTTTTTTGGGTGGTGCCAAAATTTTAATGGTGTAAAACAACTTTTGAATGGTGTAAAATGTATATAAAATTACTGATTTACTCTTGTGTTAGGCAAAATGAAACCTGATGTGGCATCCTTGTAGGATGCCACGTGTCCTACWAAAAGTGACTTGTCAGCCACATCATCGGCTTACTGGCTTCCATGTGGATCCACTCACAAGAGGACACGTGTCCCAATATTGTGCCTTCAGTCCTGTTGATGTACCAATCATGGTATAATAATGATATGAAAGTGGGCTAGGTCTAGGCTCAGTTAATAGCCAGCCCACTCTCATTACCAATAGCTAAGTGCCACGTGACACTCCTTGATTGGGAGATGATCCCAATTGAAACAGTATAAATACAGGGGACATTTACTATTCACTCGCTCATTACTCTACAGTTATTACCCAGCAGTTATTGCACCTCTCCCATCACATCATTTCACTTGTATCCACCAGAAAAGGGAGATTCCTATAACCTATARACTTTCCTTTTTTAGCCCCTCTATTATTGTGTACTGACTTAAGCATCGGAGGGAGGATAATCGTAAGATTATCTTCTTTGTTTCAGGTATCAGACGAGTCCTATAGCAGACGGATCCTGTTACCAGACGAGTCCCTCCTGTGGACGAATCCCTCTTGTCGGATCCGCAGGAGAGACGAACACATTTCAGACGAACACAGCTTCGTCACTACCTTCACCAGCCGAGACACCACTCGTCCGTCCAAGGTCTCCATTGACTCGACTGCATTCTGCTCACGTGGCTAGGGAGAACCTAGTACAACCCCCTCTAATCTCCAGCTCAGTAACACATCACTACGTTTGTAGCATCATTTGGCGCCGTCTGTGGGGAGGTGTCTAGCCATGGCGAGTAGAGATCCCTCGATTGAGGAAACACTTTACCAGCTTTTTGGACGAGACGACGAAGAAGATGTCAATCCGCCCCCCGCCACTGGTGAGGCAGGCGAAAGGGAGGATCAGGCGGCTGATTCCAGGCCTCCACGGGGCTATGTCACACAGCAGGAGTACGACTCCCAACTCTCCACCCAGCGTAAGCTGTTTGATATGGTCCAGACGCTCAGCAAGACCGTCCAGCAGTTGCAGGAGGCYCAATKTGCACAAACACAGCTTCAGCTAGCTCAAATAGAGTTGGCCAAGAGGAAGGAGAATACTCTAGCCGACTGTGCTGAAACTCCCCCGGTTCCACAACTCAAAACAACAAAAGTCAAGAATCCTACACCCAATCACAAACCCCCGATAGGGGAGAAGGTTCAAACTTATCAGGCCCGACGGCCCAACGGCCTTCCTCGTCGAAGCCCTACTAATAGGACTCCTCGACCCAGGAGGACCAGCAAGAGGGCCAAGTCTGAACATTCGGGTTCGGACGAGTCACACTCTGGGTCGATCTCTAATCAAGATGAGGATGCCCGTCATATCATTGACGCAAAGAAGTCGAATGCGTCCAGATGGATGTCAATATCTACTGGAGGCAAGAAGCAGCCGGGCGAATACTGCCCGTCCCGACCATTCTGGGTCCGGATCCACTCCAATCATGCCAGATCCCACATTCCGCCTTCAGGCTGCAAGTCCGAACCCCCCATTCAAGACCCAGACCTACTCAGTTATACCAGCCCATCTAGGGGCAAGTAAGCAGTGTTACGATATTGGGGCAATCCCCTGACTACGGATATGCTCCGCGCAGACTATCACACTGCTGCCCACCTCTAGGAGGGTATCCTCCAGAAGAATTCAATCCGCAACAGCGAATCATCATCCGGCTTTAGCCGAGAGGCTTCGAGCCTTGACTATCACTCAACACTCTCCGCTTTCCCCAGCAATCACATTAGCTCCGAAGATGAAGGTTAAGTTTCCTACCATCCCCCGTACGACGGGAAGTCAGATCCGGATGATCACTTGCTTCTACAAACATTAATGCTCACTACTCCGGCTGATGACACCACCTGGTGTCGGTACATTCCCAGCCACACTCTGGGCTCGCCCAGAAATGGTTTAATGGTCTCCTTCGGGTAGATCAACAACTTCACCGAGTTGTCTATGTTGTTCCCTCATCACTTCATGGCTAATAGACAACAGAAGAAGTGCACATGCATCTCGCCAGGATCCAACAAGGAAGTGGCGAATCACTCGAAGCTACTTAGAGGTTCAACAACGAGGCGCTTCAGATCCCTGGTCTAGACCAACATATTGTCTATGATGTTTCTTCCGTGGACTGCACGAGGATTGTGGTTTCAAGTTTGAAATGGCGCAGAAAATGTAATGACTTGAAGAGTGCGCTCCGAGAAGGCCGAGAACTACATCCGTGCTGAAGAAGTCTGTTCAGCTCCCGCAAGAGCAAGAATGTCCAAAATCAATCCGCCCCGAGGGTCAAGCGGAAGCTCACAGAAGCCTCAGCAGAGAAAGGTGGGGAGAGCGTAAGAAAAATGGCACTTGGGCTGTGAGAATAGCCGTCATGGGTATATGAAAAGATAGGAGCGAAAAGAGAGAGGACGATGTCCAGGTTTGAATTACCAAAGATCTCTTCCTAGTCTACAAAGGACATGAAGGATAAGTGAGCATAGAAGATCCTCTACCCATGAAGGCTGAGAAAAAGTTTCGGGACAAAAACAAGTATTGCAAGTTCCATCAGGATATTGGTCACTACACCAACGACTGCCWTGTATTGAGGAAGCGATTGGACGCTTTAGCAGCCGAGGGCAAAATTCCTGACCATSTGATAAAYCGTCAATTTAAGAAGCCGACGGGTGGTGATTCGCCCAAGGATGAGGGAAATGAAACTGACACAGAAGTTTGTCACATGATTTCGGGTGGTCTGGCGGCCGGGGGCCCTACCATCCGTGGAAGTAAAGATTACCTACGAAGTTTGAAGTTTTCAGAAGAATCCACTGTCCAGGAGAAGGACGAGTTTCCAGAAGTCCTTATTTGAGAAAAGGACAGAGGTTCAGTTCGCCTACCTCATGACAACCCGCTGGTGGTCGAAATGAAGGTAGCTAATATGATTGTACGCCGAATCCTCATAGATACCGACAGTTCGTTTGACATAATCAGTTGGGACTGTCTTTTGAAACTTAAATACAATGATGATGATCTAGTCAAGGCGACCCACCRAATCGTCGGATTRGGTGGAGGGGTGATCCACCCTGTGGGTATCGTTACCCTGCCTGTACGACTGGGAAGTAAGTCGGAATGCAAACATGTGAAAGTAAAGTTTCTTGTGGTCAAAGGGCTGTCCGCATACAACATTATACTTGGACGGCCAACTCTTAATCAAGTAAAAGRAGTGGTGGTTACTCACCTGATGCTCCTCAAGTTTGTCTGRGACGARAAAAAGACCATTGGGTCTATACGAGGGGATCAGCAAGCGGCACGAGAGTGCTATTTGACCACACTCAAGCCCCTCGCTGGGGGGGAAGAGAAGGYAGAGATTTGRGATCAYCCACCTGCTCAAAAGAAYAGGAGGTCAGGAGAAGTAATGRGGGTCCATGGTTTACATCAGGAGATGATGGCGGTGCACGGGTTATATCAGGCGGCTTCAAAGCCCGAACCTGTCGATGCACCAGAAGACTACATTCTTGATCCGTCCAGACCAGAGTGGACTGTCAAGGTTGGAAGAACCATTGATCCTGCGCTCAGCCAAGAAATCAAAAATTTGTTAACAGAGTTTAAAGATGTGTTCGCATTCACTYTGGACGAGATGCCAGGGATCGACCCGTCGATAGCCCAGCATGCTTTGCAAGTAGATCCATTGGAAAGACCAGTAAAACAGAAGAAGAGAAATCTGGGGCCAGTCCGAAGCAAAGCCGCAAACGAAGAGGTCAAAAAATTGCTGGATGCCGGTTTTATCCGAGAGTGCCAATACCCAGAATGGGTGGCGAATGTGGTACTGGTTCCCAAACCCAACGGCACATGGCGGATGTGCGTTGATTATACGGATCTCAACAAAGCTTGCCCCGATCCGTTCCCTTTACCAAAAATCGATAATCTAGTCGATGCAACGGCTGGTCACCAGCTAATGAGCTTCGTCGATGCCTTTTCAGGTTTCCATCAGATTCCCATGAAGCCGGAGGATCAAGATAAAACTGCTTTTGTGACGGACAATGGCTTGTACTGTTATAAGGTGATGCCTTTCGGATTGAGGAATGCCCCRGCTACCTTTCAGCGGTTGGTAAATACAGTGTTCTTTAAGCAGTTAGGAAGGAACGTCGAAGCTTACATCYACGATATGATAATCAAAAGCAAGCTCCTTAGTGATCATCCATCTGATTTGAAGGAAACCTTCGAAACACTTCGGCACTTCCAAATGAAATTAAACCCGAATAAATGTGTATTTGGCGTCACCGCAGGCAAGTTTCTGGGATTTTGGTTGACGAAGGGGCAATTGAGGCCAATCCCGATAAGGTGAAAGCAGTCCTGGACATGTCGTCACCCAGGAACGTAAGAGGAGGTTTCAGAAACTCACCGGATGTTTAGCGGCTTTGGGAAGGTTTCTGTCAAAATCGGGGAAAGTGCCAACCCTTCTTCAAGACGATAAAGAAAAATGCCAATTTGAATGGACTTCTGAGCAGAGAAGAAGCTTGGTCAAGATCAAGGAACATCTACATACGCTCCCCAAGTGGTGAAGTCCCCGATTGGGAAAACACTGTATCTCTACCTTACTGGCGTCGAATCATGCTGTTTCCGCTGTCTTGGTAGCAGAAGGGAAGGAGTCCAGTTCCGATCTATTTCATCAGCCATGTCCTGCAAAACGCTGAAATCAGGTATCCGACCCCTGAGAAGTTTGGTCTCGCTCTTCTTAAGGCAATTCAGAAGCTTAGAGCATATTTTGCTGCTCATCGAATAGTGGTCTACACCGATCAGCCCAATAAAGGATTCGCTTACCCGCCTGGAGTCATCGGGAAGAATGCTGAAATGGGCATCTGGCTGAACGGTTATGACATCATCTATGAACCAAGGAGAGCAATCAAGGGGGCAGGCCCTAGCCGAACTTCATTGTCGAGCTCACGAAGCCCCCCACAAGAAGGTCTTACCGATGTTTGGAAATTATTTGTTGATGGTAGCCACGCAGGACGGATGTGGAGCGGGTATCAGTGCGAGTCTCCCTGAAGAGGATATCTATGAATATGAATGAAGTTCAATTTCCAAACAACTAACAACGAAGCTGAGTATGAGGCTCTTATACCGGCAATCAAATGTGCAAGGCGCAGGGGCTCGACGAATCGAGGCTATGTCGGATTCTCAATTGATTGTTAGTCAGGTGAATGGAGAATATGAGGCTAGAGAATCAGAATATGGCCAAGTATCTGGAAATGGTAAAGAATGAGATCAAGGACTTGGATAGCTTTGTGTTACTTCAAGTTCCGAGATCTGAGAACAATCAAGCAGACGCATTGTCAAAGCTTGCCAGTTCCGCAATGGGGATGCCCTCGTCGCCGTGTTATTGGGAAGTCAAAAACTTCAAGAGTATTGATGAACATGGAAGTCTCCACTTTATTGACAGAAGCAATAAACTTGGGTGAACGACATCACCGAGTACATGGTTAGTGGTTTTGGGTTCCGCACCTTGAATCCGGATCAGGCCAAACGAGTCACAGGCTCAGTCATCATGGTTGTCTTATGGAAAGGGCACTTATACAAGAAGTCTATAGCCACCGCCTTGTTAAAGTGTGTAACCCCGAAAAGGGAGCCGAGATACTGGAGGACATTCACGAGGGATATGTTGGGCCTCGCAACATTGGTGCTCAGCATTGGCGGAGAAAGCTTTAAGAACCGGCTACTTCTGGCCGACATTCGTAAAGAAGCGGAAACTTGGTCAGAAAGTGTGTCAAATGTCAAAATACATGCCAAACATTCCACGCAAGCCCGCAACTCCTTTTGACCCCGGTACCTCGACCGCTACCGTTACGCCAAGTGGGGGATGGACATACTTGGTCTTTCCTCAAACCTCAGGGCAGCGGAAGTATGTGTTCGTAGCGTTGATTACTTTTACAAAGTGGGTCGAGGCTGACAGCAGTTTGGGGCATGCAAAGACAGCCGAATGTCAAAAATTTCATTGGAAAAACATCATCACTACGTTTCGGTCGTGCCACGGTCGATAGTTTTTGACAATGGACCTCAGTTGAGTGCTCCAAGCTTGTAGATTGGCGGCAAGGAAGCCGGGATGCAGGGCATTTTGCTCGGTTGGATCATCCGCAGGCTAATGGCAGGTAAAAGCTCACACAGACCATTGTTTCAGGAATTAAGAAAACTCGACCATGGGCAAAAGGGTTTGGGCAGAAGAATTATGTGCTCTGGTCCTTCGGACCACTGAAAAAAAGGGCTTCACAGGCGAAACCCCTTTAATGCTGGTTTACGGGTCGATGCTGTCTTGCCTATGAGAGATTTACGAGCCAACACTTAGGGTCATGATGTATGATGAACCCGCGAATTGGGCCCGTCTTTGCCACACACTTGGACTTAATACCCGAGGCTAGGGGCAATGCTTTGCTACGGCCAGCAGCTTTATAATACGGATGACTCGTGAACGCAACAACGAGTCGGTCTGCGTACCTATGAGGTTAGGAGACTGGTGCTACGGAAAATGGAGGCTGTTGGCAAGGCTCAAGGAAGACGGGAAGCTGACGCCCAACTGGGAGAGGACCATCATAGTGGGGTACTACGTGAAGGCACTTCAAGTGGAAAGCTATGGATGGCCGACGATTTCCAAGAACTTGGAACGCGAAAATCTTAAAAATTCTATGTGTAGTCTCAAGGTATAACTATGCTCTATGTACCAGAATTCTAGATGAATGAAAATCTCCCACACGGTTCCTACTCATATTGCTTGTTCAAAATCCTTTATTTTAAGGCAACCGACGTAAGTCTTTCCTTTAAAAAAGCAGTCGAAGAACCCTTGCTCAAGGGCATAAAAATTGAACGTAAGACTTTCCTTTAAAAGACGCATCGAAAGACCTTGCTCAAGGGCAAAATTTGAACGTAGACTTTCCTTTTAAAAGCAGTCGAAAAGACCCTTGCTCAGGGATAATTAAAAGATCGATACGGCAAAATTCCAAAGTTCAAGGGCAATCAGTATGTGATTGACTCAACACCCCTACTAGGTCTTGAGTCTCATCGTAGAAAAAATCATTGACTTGCATTTGCCTTAAACTGGTACAAAGCCCTCGCTTTTAAAGTAGGGTCGATGCGTAGTTTTCTATAACTTTACAAGGGAGGAATTCGATTCGACAGAAATATCTCACCTAAGTAGGTGTTCGAATGCGTAGTTCTATACTTTACAAAGGGAGAATCGATTCGACAGAATATCTCACATAAGTAAGACATCGAATGCGTAGTTCTAATACTTTAAAAGGGAGAATTTCGATTCGACAGAATATTCACCTAAGTAGGGGTCGAATGCGTAGTTCTTAACTTTACAAGGGAAGATTTCGATTTGACAGAATATCTCACCTAAGTAAGATCGAATGTGTAGTTCTATTATTTTACAAAGGGAGAATTTTGATTCGACTGAAAAATCTCACCTAAAACCTAATGGATTGCGATCTAACTACAAAAGACGAATAATTTTATTCGCCACATATGCTAACATCAAGGACAAAGTTTCCAAGAATAAGGGCAATCAATGTTTGGCTTGACACCCCTGTCTATGGTTGCAATTAATCGAAGCCAGGAATCAACTATTCTTGGATTCTTTGCCCTGTACTAAGAAGGATTCGACT